>PVHY01001497.1:52226-155988 GCA_004024945.1 Uropsilus gracilis | reverse complement strand
GCAAATTACTAAACTAAACTAAAGTACAGATCTACTTTCAACCTGGAATACACTCCCATCAACATGCCAACCAACACAAGATCCATGGTTTCTCAATATGTAGAACAGGTTCAAAAGCAAAACACAGTAAGGAGAAAAACTTTAAACATGCAAGCAAGCCCTACAGGAAGTAATCCATCGCCAACAAAGAAAGGACAATCTCCAGAAAACACCAAAGAAATGATTTGCATCTCAGAAAAAGATTCCTCTATTAACATGTTAAATGCACTCCAGCAATTAAGAGAAGAATTAGAAAAAAGGACAACAGTATGATAGAAGCAATTAATGCACTAAGGGAGGAAGTAGAAACATATAAAAAAGAAAGCATCAATATGCATACCCTAATCAACGAACTAAAGAATGAAAATGAATCCCTAAAATTGAAATTGAAAGAGACTCAAGATTTAAAGGTTGCAATAGATGAGCTCAAAAACGCACAGAAAAGCCATGGCAGTAGAATAGATGAAATAGAGGAACAAATCAGCACACTTGAGGATACAGAAATAGAGAGGACAAAGAAAGAAAAAGAGAGAGAGAAACTAAGTAGGAGGACTGAAGACAAGCTCAGAGATATGTCAGATTCCTTAAGGAAAAGAAACATAAGAGTAATAGGAATCCCAGAAGGAGAGAGTTGTGGGAACTGAAAGACTGTTCAAAACAATAATAGAGAACTTCCCAAATCTGAAGAAAGAAAGAAATATAGACATACAGAAAGCCAAAAGGACACCAAACTACTTTAATGAAAGAAAAGCCACAGCAAGACACATCATCGTAAGGCTAATGAAATTTTTTGAGCAAGGTAGCCCACAAATGTCTGCATTCTCTCCCTTTCACTCACACAAATTATAGTGAAAAACACTCTGACACTTCACAGGGAGTCAAAAGACTATTGGCCAAAATATTGCATTGGTGCCCCCTCTCTCCTGTTTTCTAACCATGAGTGATCTCTTTTCCCCAAAGAGCAAGATGGTTGTTCTGCAAGTGTATTTCAGATGTCCAGGAATGATGCCACAAATAATAACTAGAATTGCAACTGTTGCAGCGAAAACACTCAGACACTAGATAAAGAGACTTTCCAAGTAAGTATTTAAAATGCACCAAATATTTTCAATATAATACAAAATAATTTTAATAATGTAAGCAAAATATGTCACAATTCAATACTAACAATTATGACTAGTGGCATTGATGGCATCTCTGTGGGTCTGTATCAGTTAAATGAAAAATAAGGGCAGATTTGTACAAATGTCACTAGCAAATGCTGTCCTATTCAAAAATACAGTTCATAGTAGAAATTGTTTAAACCTAGATATGTATATATATATAAGCCTATATATATGATATATTTTAAATCTTTAAATATTTTAAATACACACACACACACTCTCACACCTCCCCTCTAAGTTTCTACCACCCTTTAATTCTTAACATTTTATATCATGTTGATATGGTTGTATAAAATTACTGGAAACTGTTTGTGGTTAGCCACAACTATTCAACTACACCCCCATTGATACTTTCAGATACTGCACTGTAAATATTGTGTGTGTTTGTGTTGTGTGTTTGTGCGTTTTTCCTGGCAGTCAGAGCTTATGATAATGCAAAATTGCCTATCTGGCAAATCACTTTATATTCTCTTTCTTGGGCAAAGTTTTTAAAAGGTTGCAGAATGGTGCCCATATTCATGCTCTTTTCCATCTTCTGTCTCTTTTTCTGTACACTATGCACTGTGGAGTGGTGTCTTTGATTGGAAGACTTGAACCAGAAAAGAATGAGCTCTTGTTGAAGAGGAGAAAATCTCACTGATAATACTTGAGTTGTTTGCTCACTTACCTGGAAATGGTTCAAAATATTTCAGTATTAAAAAAGAATGTTGAATTTTTTCCCCCATGCGTACCTAGCTAAGTGTTAGGGAATACCCAGTTTTTATAACCATGATAAGTAAAATGATTGAAATTTGCCCAAACTGAGATTTAATCAGGATTGTAAAATGTGTTCAGGATCCGGAATAATTATACTTATTTATTCTTACTTTTAATAAGCTATCTATTTGCTCATCTTTCAATTACTTTTTGAGGATCAGTAAACTGACTAGATTCTTATGATGGGAGAAATTTGCACTCCCCAGTGCTCACCACACTAGTGGTGATGACCAATAGTGTACTGTGCATCTATTCACTCTTATGGAGAAGGTGCCCATGGATCAGGAAAGACTTGGTTTAAGCATACATGATGCTAACAGTCTGAGCATAGACTGAGGTCTTTGTCACACATTCATAGAGTAACTTCCTAGTTCTACAAGTATTTGAATTGCAGTTTGTTCAATTTTCTGTCCAGGGAGGATAGAGTTAAACATATGAAATACTGGTATGTATATCACATCTGAATTTACAAAAGAAATAGTCCATAATTGTGTGTTGTAGGTAGCTTGCCCAGCACTTCTTTACTTGCCCTTGGCAGGCCCCCTCTCACAAGGAACAGGTACAGTAGCATGCTGAGATATGAGTGTAAGTCCCTGGGTTACAGACATTTATCTGGGTTGGAGCTAAAATGTCGGTGGCATAGACTCCTACTAGATGTCCAACTCCCGGAGAGCAGGGAACCAGCTGTGTCTTTCCATCATGCAGAACACAAGTGTGCTTATTGAATTTAAACAGTTTTGCTGAAAATTAGGGGAATTTAAGAGTCTTTCACCGCCCTTCTCACCACTTCTTCCTCTCCCACCTTATGGTGAAATTCTCCTATTATTTTGTTATGAAAATGTGATCAAATGTTATGTAAACATCAGGGTGTTCATTATTTAGGGAGACCAAGTTAGTCTATATTAGCTCACAATAATGGGTTAGCTTTCAGATAAAAAGAAAGTCCCTAAAGGAATGAAGAAAAAAGATAATAATCTGCTGCAGTGGTGATTGAGGCAGCTGTCAGGCAGAGGGTTGAAGAAAGAGGACAATATGAAGACCTTGGATACCCATTGGTACAAAGTCTGGTTGCAAGGGGACCAGCAAAAACAGATGTGACCTACTTTTTAATTATACTTCAGGCAGACATCCTTGGGACTACATTTTGGGGAATATAGAAACTTGAAACTTTTATTATAGAAATTTTACAGTAAATAATGAGAAAAATGTGAGTCAGAGAAAGACATATATATATATATAACCCTTTTTTAATATTTATAAAAAATAAAACTCAAACAATGCAGGGGTTAGGAACACCTGTTCTAAAATGTGGCATAGTGGGACATTTAGATTTAAGGAATAAAAATTATTTAAAACTGTAGTTCTGGGATGGTTCTACAGGAAGACTCCCGGGTATCTCCATAGCATTTTTTTTTCAAAATTCTTTGAAAAAATTATTTTATTTTTCTTTAATTCAGGGTTTCACAGTTTTACAAGTTTCTCAAAACTCAGAAGCGAGCAAATTCATTGTGAAAGTCAGTATATTATCTTTCACAAATAGAAATGAATAAGTCCCATTCTACAAAATCTACAGAGAAGAAAATAAAAGCAAGAGAACAAGTTTTTCATAGCTATAGATATAGATAATCCTTGAATAATGCAAGGGTTAGTAGCTCAGTCAGAAATCCACTTTTAAGTTAAAACTCCCCAAAACTTTGCTGCTATTAGGTAGCCTGCCATTAACCAGATGTGTAACTGGTAGCATAAATGATTGATTAGTACATTTCTTGTATCTCACATATATTATATACTATATTTTAATAAAGTAAGCTAGATGGGAAAATGTTATTAAGAAAACTGTAAAGGGATATATTTGCAGCACAGTGCTACATATGTGTGAATATATATATATATATGTACATAGTGCTATATATGTGTGTGTATATATATATAGTATATTTGTCTGCAAGAAAATGTATGTGTAAATGTATCCACATAGTTCAAACACATGTTACACAAGGGTAAACTGTACATAACAAACATATTTGTAATACACACACACCTGCATAGGTAACAGGTAGTTCAAAATTTTTTTCTTTTAATAAGTGAGGTTGAAACTGAAAATGAATGATAATATGAGGGGAACAATTCTTGATTAGAGAAGGGTTTTCTATAGAGAAGCTAAGTTAGTCACAATCAAAAACAGCTATTTTGGACCAGACACTACATAAACATAGATTAGTAAGCAAATCAGTCAACTAAACAATTCTTTTATTCTTGGAGATTTGAATGTCTCAAGGGACCTTCAGACTTATATGGGAAAAAATGTTATTTTTGAGTTCTGTTGTCACTTAATTGATTTTCCAGCATCAGAATGAGAACTCAACCCCATTTTCACTTTGCTCAATAGAAACACATATGGAAATGTATTCATTCTATGAACAGTTACTGAATGACACTATGGGCAGGATTTTAAATACTATGCATGAGTGACCCAAATTTCTCATTCTCAAAAACCTGCTAGTGTTGGAATACACATATATAAAATTAATAATATCATTAAGCACACATGCCATGCTTGCTGTGTGCAGACCTTGTTCCATACATCATATATATACATGTAGCTCCTCTTATCCCCATTGTCCAAGTATGTATGTGTGTATGTATATGTATATTTGGCTTACATATATGTATATCTTGGTATTAGAGCTTTCAAGACAGTGGATGTTATCTATCTAGAAGAGCTAGGTCTTTGATGACCATTTCTACAGTAGCTCTAGGGAACTTCTAGCTGTTCTTTAGTAAAGAGCAAAATGCCTAAATGCTAGGCAAGTGAGATTGAGGAAAAATAGATTATGACTGGTGGAATTTGAAGGAAAAAAATCTGGAAATGATGGTTCATTCTTAAGAGCTATAGCAGGTAAGATAGGAAATTCTGCCTGTACAGAGATCATGGGCCTGGCATTTTGAAGTTTCAGTGAAATATTGCACTAAAATGTCCAAAAGGTTTTATCTTGGAAATGGTTCTAAGAGGAAAGAGGAAATATATGCATATATATATTACTATATATATATATTACTATATATAGCAATGAAGCCAAGAAAATATTAAAGCATAGAAACAATCCAATTCCCTGTGATGAGTGGCAGATTTGAAATCTAAGATTGCTCTTGTCTGTTCACTTGTCCCCTAGTTTATGGTGTAACTGACACATTTTTTGCTTCCTCTGATGTCAGAAATCCTGCAAGCTCTGATAATCTTCCTGAGAGCACAAAGCCCCTCGCAGGAGTGTGCTGACACTGAGTGGGATAGATGCATCAATAGCCCCTTCTCTTTTTCATATAGAATGGCTTTCCATGCCTTTGTTTTTTCTCAAAGAACAGGTAACACTAAAAATATGTGTGGCAAGTGTTCCTAGATATAGCAAATAGGGTACCCAGTCAAATTTGAACTTGGGTGAATAATGATATATTTTGGTATAAGTATATGACATTTAACATTTAGTGAACACATACACTAAACATTTGTTATCCAGTTGAAATGGATATTTAGTTGGGTAGCCTATATTTTATGTGGCAACCCAAGAAACAGTGTGGAGAGACCATAGGTCTTTGGGTTTAGTCGAAAGGGAATTCAAATTCCAGCACTGCTGCCCGATAGATGCATGCTTTTCAGGAATTAGTCTCTCTAAGCCTGTTCCCTTTTTTGAAAAAGTAGAATAATAAATTTATCAAGAATTTGTGAGAAGATTAAATTAGTTAATATATGAACTGTATGCAATGCCTGTTAATTGAATGCTCACAATAAATGGAAACTCTACCTGGGGTAGAGCAGGATTTGGAGGTCCTATAAAAACAGTAACAGTGATTGATGATAGTGTGATTTATTACTTTCTGGGAAGGGTTTCATTGTCTAGACACATGATCAATATCTAATTTTCATGTAAATTTCAATATTTTTTTAATTTCTGAAGGATTTAAGAGGAGGCTTGTTTTATGTAAAATATTTCAAAAATCTAACAAAAGCAATCAGAATCCAAGTCTTCTGCAAATTCATCCTGTAAAAAAATGGCTGCTGGTTGCCTATGTTTAATCCCCAGAGATATATATCCAGTCTTCAGATTGCCAATTTTTTTCTGTTAATTTAAGTAATGTCTATAGTACTGAAACTCCATGTCAGTGCAATATTGGTCTCTGTCTCCATGTCTGTCTCTGTCATTATTATTCTTTGTATTATACAAACTCACACACATATGAATGTGCACACACATGTGTATGCACATACACACACACACACTCACACACAGAAGGAGAGAGGAAAAGACCTTACCTGCCCTTGTCTGGGAAAGAAGCCATTTGTCTCGATGAGAATAGTGTTGGTATTCTTGTGATTTTTTAAAAACGTATTTTCTATTTAGAGAGAAGAAAGAGAAAGAAGGAAGAAGAGAGATAACCCCCAAGAAAGTCAAACTATCTATTTATTTAGTTATGTGTTTTGGATTGCATTTTGCATTAATCGTCACCACACACAGGAGCCCTGCAATTTATTATTGGCGATAAGTGTGGACAGTAGCTATTATTTTATCTCCCTGTTCTAAAATGTGGCATAGTGGGACATTTAGATTTATGGAACATGCATTATTCAAAACTCTAGTTCTGGGATGGTTCAACAGCAAAACTCCCAACTATTTCCATAATGTTTTTGTCGAAATTCTTCCGCACTTGTGTTTCCATATCAGGGTGTTAGCGATTACCCAAAACTAAGAAGTGGGAGAATTCATGATGGAAATCTATCAGTATAATATCTTTCACAGTCAGGAAAGATGGAAACCCCTGTGGTTCTACAGAATTCACAGAAAATTCCTCGAGGAAGAAAGTAAGTTTTCACTGGATATAATGAGGTGAACACCTAATTGCCTCGCAAATTCCTCAGGTGTAAAAGAACCAAATGATATTGCTTGCTTCTCAGCCACTCCAAAACTTGAGTGCTAGTTACGAGAAATTATTCTTCATTAATCATTTAAAGTATTTTTGCACAAAATATCCTAATATTTCATACATGTGAAAAACACTTGAAGAAAAAAATTAGGAACTGAATAAGAGTTTACAATAAAAATTAAGAAATAGAAAATATTTGGAAAATAAAATATACATTCATATATATGCATTGATGTTTTTACTGTAAAGATTTCACTGTGAATGAAGTTCTAAAGACAAACTTGGAATTATCAGTGTGTAATACTTATAATTGTTAATGGTAGTAATTATCATTGTATATAATTTTATGGAGGCTCAATATAAATGTCAATTTTGTATAATTAGAAGACACTCACTTTGTTTGGCATAACAAATTCAGCTGAAAATGCCTCAGGACTAATTTGAGTTGTGTGAGCTCTCACAAGAATGAGTTGGGACACCATTAACAGAAGACTGAAAATGACATCTGGGAGTGGTAACCTACAAAGAATCAATAGGATGATGTACTTATTTGTCAATAAATGAGAAGGGAGAGATAGTAGAGAGATATGATTCATAGTTCTGTAGTTCTCATCATCTTTGATAATTCTTTCTCCAGTTTTCAAAAGGTTAGTTCTCTGTCCAGCTTTCTTCAGATTTGTGAGACTATAAACTTCTTAGGGGTAGGGACTATATTTCTCATTCATGACTCTTAAATGCTTAGCTTTGTGCCATCATCCATGATCTTGTATATGACATTTACAAACAACCATTATGGCAGCACCATACCATCTATAGTCTGAGGACTTTCACTTTGTTTCCTCAGATCAGTTAAAAAATTTCTGAGGGAAACAGGGGTGACAATTCTAGCCATATACAGTTTTAGTGGATTCTTGTAAAACTCTTAAGAGTTTTGTTTGTTTCATTAGTGTCTTTATTTTTACAGATATTGAAAAGGTAGAAAAATTTACTGAATTCCTAAAGAATTCCTCAACATTGAGATAAGTGAAGCTTTGGTTCACTGAAACCAGCAATCACCTGAGTATTACTGCCTTACGATAATCCTCTTAACTAAAGGAGGCTTCTGGGCACAGCCCAGAAACAAAATAGTATCCAGCAGGTTCAGGGTAAATCTGAGTCCTGCCATGTGAACTGGACCCTATCCAGGTCTACATCAGTATAGCATAGTGGTTAAAGCCTGTGGATGGACTTTTGGGGGTTGAATCCTAGTTATGTCTAGGAATCCTAGTTATGTCTAATAGCTGCGTCATGAGTTTGTATGAGGATTAATTGAAATGATACCTAAGTAGACCTTAAAGCAGGACCAGAAACATATTAAATGTTATAGATATTTTAGCTGTATAATTATTTGTTATCTTGTATTCTGCATTAATTGAGCCTTCACTTTCTCCATTGAGTATAGGCAGGGACTTTTATACGTACAGGGAAATTGGGATGCAGAGATGAGGGAAATTGGGATACAGAGATGAGATATAGAACATGTAAGCTATAACTTTGACTTTCCATTCCTGTGACCTCAGGTAAGTTCACAATTTTCTAAGGAAAACAGGTATGACAACTTAAGATCTTTGAATATCTCATGATTCTAATTGGAGAGAACAAGAACATGCTACTAGTGGCATATAAAATGATCCAAGATGATTCATTAAGTGACAATTTTCTGAGAATAGTTTTTCCAGAAGTGGCAGTTTTGTCCTTCTATAGCTTATCATATTGTGCAGTAATCACTCCTAAGGTGAGATGCAGTCTTAGAACCCATTTCTTTATTTCTTTGTTTACTTAGTTGATATGTATGGGCAGATGCTTTGGGAAAAGTGTAAATTAATAGGGAAAGGGATAATGCAGGATGAGTAAATCCTTACTGAAAAGGTCACCTGAATTGTTCCATGTTTTTATTGGAATTCCATGTAAGAATAAGGTATCTGAGATCAATGTTGTATGAATGAAGGAGGTAAATATAGTAGGTAGGCTAAGTTACCTGTTCAAAGAAACTCATGAAAAGTTATTGATGGATTGTGAAATATTTAGAAAAACCTTAAATTTACTAAAACAAAGGTGAATTTTTAATTATTGGGGAAAAATAGACAGACTGAATGAAAACATTTTTGTTAAAATATATAACATAGTTCCAGTTTATATTAGAAGTAAATATTCATTAATATATATATATACCAAATTTCAACATTCAAAAATAGCCAATCTTTTTTTAAAGAAGGTAACTAAAGCAACTACTGTACCTTTCACTTTTCTTCTTCAAGTTTGTTATATTTTGTCTTTAAAAACAGTACACCTTACAAAATTTTCCAATGCCATACATTGTGATATGCTCTTCAGATTTTTACTCTACTTTAGTACTTTTTCTATGTTTGTATATTACATCTTGCTAGGATACCATCTGCTTCTGCTAGTGAATGGATGAAAAAGATGTGGTATATATACACAATGGAATTTTACTCATCAATTAAAAATGACAAATGTGATGAATTTATGATAACATGGATGTACCTTGAATAAATCATATTAGCAGAAACAAGTCAGAAAGAAAAAGAATCCAAATGGTTTTCACTAATATATGGATTACAGGAAAAACAAAAGACCAAGAGGAAAAGTCAAAACAAGTTAACAACCAAACTAAAGTGCACAAAGTGCACAACTTGTGGGGGGGGGAGTGGGAGTGGTCAGAGAGCGGAGGAGTGGGTGAACCCCAGGGAATACAGCTTTGTGAAATATATATATGTGTATATATAAATCATTTATTTTTATATATAAAAATAATTTTAAAAAAGTCCACAGTCAAAAATATAGCCAGTCTTAAAAATCTGGTATATGCTTTCTGATCTCTTTTTTTACATATATGCAATGGTACTAATAATATTACTTAATAATAACTATGGCTATAAAAATTAATATATGAATCCAAAATTTTTATATTCTGCTTTATTTTCATAACATATTCAAGTGTTGTTACAGTTTGGAATCTGACCAGCCTCACACAGAACATGACCACGAGAGATGCAAAAGCAAAAAGCCTTTATTTCCAGATGTACCTGGGGTTCAACCCCTGGCACTCATTGATGAAGCAACAGTACCTTGGAGGGAAGGAACCCAACTCACAGGGAAGTAGGGCTTTTATAATTTTTCAGTCAGTCTAGGGGATTTTCCACACAGATGTTTCAACATAGTTAAGACCTAGAGACCAGATAGCCACCATGATTTTGACATAGTTAAGACCGCGTGACAGAGACCAGATAGCCACCTGGTTTGGGGCAGTTACAGGGTTCCAGGCTTTATCTTTCTGAGTCTGCGTGTTCCCTTTTTATGACTTTAGTCTTAGCATATTTTGCGTTCTTGACTTCTAATCTTTAAGTAATAATTTCTGAACATTTTTAGACTATAGCTGTGTGTGTGTGCGTGCGTGCGTGCATGCGTGTGTGTGTGTGTGTGTGTGTGTGTATAGTCACAAAAGACAACATAGTTTGGAGAGGTATAGGAGGACAGAAAAAGATTACTCAGATCCAAGCTGGTTGGAGCATGCAAGCCTAGAAGGACTGTGCCCTATTACTCCTAGAGAATCTGGTCAAGGTTCAGACCCTGACCACTAGGCCTCTGGCTTTTACTGAGAGGCAAGCAAAAGGCTCAAAGAAAGCAAATAAGCAATCAGGGAAGCCCAGATGGGGGTGGGGTGTACAATTTCCTGGAGTAGTTCAGCCATCTGGGGAGGGACATAGTGTTATGCTAATCTAATCTATCATCTAACAAGTTATTTTCAGCATGTAATTCCTCATTCTAGAACTCACTTTTGCCCCTAGAGATCCTTATCTCAGTCCCCCAACCAAATTCTACAAGAACACAGGATAAACAAGGTACAGAATAGATCCACACTTGCAAATCTGCTTACCAACTCATTCTCATAATTTCCAGGTAAGTTTCCCTCCCCCCTCCGCCTCCCCAAAATAACTGCTGTCCCCTGCTATCACCAGAACATTTTCTTTTATTTGATACAATGGCCAACAAGGAATGAAGCTCCAGTTTGCACGATTATTTGATCTAACAAATCTTAACAAACTCTCCCAGTAATATTTCATTAATATGATAGCTATTAGGTGATTGGGGTTCCCATAAAGAGTATATATTTAATAGATCAATTATTTTGGTGACATTTCAAACTCTGCTTTACTAACAGGAATTGCAATAAAATATTTAACTTCAGCTTATTGCTTGATATTTAAAAAAATATATGAAACCCCTTTATCATTGATTCAATCAAAAGCAATAAATTTTGAAAGTTCTATGTGATGAAGTGAAACCTGCTCTTTCAATTCAGACAAAAAGCAGTACTTCGGTGCAATCGGACAGGAGATCTTTTGCTAAGTTTCTTGTGCTAAACTTGCATTGCAACTCTACAGAAAGGAAAAAACCCATTCAAAAAATAATAGAAGAGCTAAATAGGCACCTCTCCAAAGAAGACATATACATATAAAATGAAGCCATCTTATTTTCAATGGTGAAGTAGCTAGATAAAATAGGATCTTAGATGTTGGCTGCCAGACGCAAGGTATTATCTGATTTTCTTAGGTCTTTTTGTATACTCTTCAGAGGCCTGAATTTTGTCTTTTAAAATTTTGTCTCAGTGTCAAGAGAACAGGTGATGAACATGGTTTGAAAAAGAGTTGATCATACTCTTTTTTGATTCATGAAATCTTATTAAAAGCTAATATCTATTTCCAGGGAAGTTTGAACAAGTGGCATTGCAAAAAACACTCTAAAAACAAAAAGAAAATACCATACCCAGAAGATGTTGTGACTTGGGTTTTTCTTAGCTTCCTTGGCTTATATTTGGGTTTTAAATTGGAAGATTTTGTCATTACCTGGACTTATGGTACATTATGCAAATGCTGTACTATATCATTCATTTGCTTTCTACTTATTGGTCATGAATATGGATGTCATTTACCTTGCAATTAAAATATAGTCTAGTAATTTACATCTGAATTCAATGGTAGCCTTAAAATAGGCTCTCCACTAAGATTTTACAAAATACATCTGAGTTATTTTGCTCCTGTTCTCATTCTGAGTAATAATACTGGTAAAGTCATTGGTCCAGTCATCCAGTCCTCTTGTTAACCACAGACCCTCCTCCTATGGGCCTCTTTCTTTGTTATAGCCTCCTTAAACTTATTTTGATTATATTATTTTTGGTGGAAATTTATGAAAAATTTTACCATATTTACCATAGTTCTGCCTAGATGATCATTCCTTTGCACTTATTTTCTTGTTTCTCTCTCCCATTAATATATGTGATTTTAGGTAACAGATATTTGTACGATATTTGTGGGTTGTTTGGTGACATTACAAAAGCCACAGAAGATAATACTATTATTATCTGATTGCCTATTTTTAATGCTATTTAAAAAAAAGAAATAGGAGTCATCCACTTAGGTAGAAGAATGTAATTATTGTTCTTGTTTGCTTCAAGGTGTGAGACATATATTCTAAATGAGTCTATCTCCTTAAAAATACATGGACACTGTATATTATACAATGAGAGATATATTGAAGGTATGAGATAAATGATTCTATCTCTTTGAAAATATATGGACACTATATAATTTAGGGGATCAGTTTTCACCTCTGAGATGTATGTACAGTATAAACCTATGTTATCTCAATTAAAAAAGGTTATGCAAATATAAATAAATATAAGGAAATTAACATTAAAATCTTTTAATTTCATCCAAAAATCCATTACCTTGGTACTAAATATGATATGGTGACACATCTGAGGAGGTCTGACCTTATACCTACATAGGGTTGTAAACTATTGTTACCTCAATAAAGAAAATGGAGTATTAAGCTGTCATTCATTATTCATCTAAATTTCCCTTCCTCCTGTGTCTCTGGGGAAATAAGTTTGACTTTTTACTACTAACTTTGTAGGATAGCACAAATCAATCTTCTAAAACTAGTTCAAAAACTCCTTCACATCTCAAGAGGGAGGCCTTGTTTATTTATACTGGAATTGGAGGGACAAGGCCAATTTCATTCAAATCTTTGAGTTTCACTGATGGAAAAGTCCTGCCCCTCAGCAACCTCATCTGGGCAGCATGAAAGTTTCTTGGATGTCAGGTCTGCCATCACATCACAAACACATCATGCTGTTCCATTTTCTTTGGCAATTTTAACCACATAGGAGTGTTTTATTTCTTTCAAGGACATGATAAAAATTAATTTTCCCTTTTTAAGTGATAAAGATAAGTGATTTTAAAATTATGATTTAGATTTTATTTCTAGTTCCCTTACTAATGAAGGTCAGTTTCCTGCTAGTAGCTCAGAATTTTCAAGGATTTCATGGAATTTTTGGCAGATTCTAAAGTTCTTTTCTTGATTGCACCTGTTGATCCTACAATTATGAAAGTCCCATTCTATAAATTTGAACATATTTTTTCTAAAGGTATTTGAACACAATATATTAAAAAGTTACTTTTATTACTTTATAGAGGTAATCTTGGTTCATATTATTGTTTGTACTTGATGAGTATAGGACTGCTGCCTTCAAATGCTACTACCATCATGTACCCACCATCAAAGCACCATGGTCTATCACTTTGGTTGTGTTTACTCCCAACTTTGCTCTCCATTCTTCTCCTTCCCTCCCCCTCTGAACTCTGTTGATTTTTCCTATAATAGTTCTTATTTTAGCTTTATCTATAGCTTTGTTTAGTCTCTATAATCCCTTTATAAGTGACACCCATTCAATATTTGTTTTTCTCCTTCTAACTTATTCTGCTTATCCTATTCCCTTCCAGATCCATCCATATTGATATGAAGGCATGAGTCTGTCTTTTTTTTATTACTGTGTTGTAGTCTCCTCTGTAAAGATATCACATATCGATCCATTCTTCCCTTATAGGGAATTTTGGTTCAGTAAAAGTTATTTATCAGATAATGTATGTGAAATTAATACACTACCATTAAATTTTTTCTGCTATTTTAATACACATTGAAGAACTTAGTATAACCTGTAAACCTGAAATGTTATTGTTCATCCTATATCCAGAATTGATAGTTGTAGTTAAAACAGGATAAATTAAATATATTTAAATAAATCTACTATGTTTTTTACCCAAGTGAATATTGATAGATTGGTTTTTTTTTAATCATTAGGAAACCCATCTCCCACCTTTCATTATTCCATGTTTTTGATATTTTTGTTTTATAACTTATACTTAATTAATAATTGTTGTAAGTAGGTTTTTTAAAAGAAAATTTCTTGAAATAAATGCTGTTTTTTCTTTAGTAATATGATTATTTTCTTTTAAAAACTGTAATGAGCAGATGCTTTCATAGGTTTTACTTACTCAAAGATGCTACACTTTATAGATACTACATTTGGGAAACATTTTTAGCATTCTCTCTCTTTTTTTAATTGGAACTACCTGGGGGCAATTTGAAATGAAAAAATGTTAATTTGACTCCTAACAAGGAAAGCAAAATAAGGAATGATGATGATAGTGATGATGATGATGATAGTGGTAGTGATGGTGTTGATAGCAACACATGAGTCTTCTGTGTGTCCATTATTTAGTGTTTTCTAAGCATTATCAATGCATTGATTTTATATCAATAACCTTCACTGAAGCCTATAAAATTTAAATACCTTTCCCAGGTTCTCAAAACTAGTTAATGATCAAGTCAGTATTCAAGTATTTGGTATTTGGGCTGATTTTTAATCAAAGAATAACACATGGCAAGACCATGTGTCTTGGGTCTTTGTAATTTTTAATCTTGAATCTCCTTCTGACCCACATTTAAATATAAAGTGTAAGTACTCAAGAATATTTTCAGTAATGAATGAATTGGCAAAGTGAAAAATAAATTCTATGATTTTCACAGTTAAACTCACAGTTTTAGAAACTGATTTCTTTTACCTTCTCAAGCAACTGTTGTTACAACACTAATTTTATTATGTTATATGTTCAATGTAGCATTTTTTTAAATCTTTGTAAGTAGATAGATATAGATTCAAAGCTCGTGGCTGTTTGGGGGGTCATAATGGGTACTCAGTTTCCACCAGATTAAATGTCCTCATCTTTCCTTTATAAATGGTAATGGTAGCTCCTCAAAGGTTACTGTGAGAATTAAATGATGTAATCCATGTGAAGTGCTCAATTTCCTAGCCACATGTAGTAGGCATGGCATTAATTATATATGAACTACTCTTCAGTAGTAATAATTAATTTCATATACTATGGTTTAATCTTTTCCTGATAGCTATTATGCTCTTCAAACCTATTCCTATTAACTAACTTTAGATGATACTGACCTTTAAATATGGTTTATGTGTTTATTTTAATGATATGGAGTAGAAAATATTGGAATACATACACTGTATAAGACAATAGATATTTTCCTTCATCCCAGAATTTTCCATGGGGAATCTGTTACCATAGAGTTCAACAGTCTTTGTGAATCCTATCAATTCTACCAATTCTTTGTAAATCTACCAAATCTTAGCAAATCCAAATTGAATAGAAATCATCATTCTAATTCTTGCATATTTATCCATACTGCATGTAAAATATACCCACCTCAATGTGGAGAGCTAATATTCTGGCATATCCATGTGTGTGTTTCAACCAGTTTTCTATACCCTGCAGTAAGTTCTCGGCATACCTATCAAGTAATCCATTAGGGCTGTGAGTCGGAATTGAGTGGGCAAAAGTCTGGGGCAAATGAACAGATATACAGTCTTAGTTCTTATATATGGTCTTCATGCTTCAGGAAGTGAGAAACTCCTGGTTAAATTTATGTTTTTTCCCTTCCCAAATATATCACTAATTTTGGGGTCAAATAATCATAAGATGTTGAAGCAGCATTTGCCACAAAATATTGGAAGATTGGAATGGAAACAAGTGAAAAAAATTACTGAATCCTTAATATGATGCAGATAATAAGTTATTTGTATACATATTATCATATTTAAAACTCACAACAACTCAGCAAGGAAGGTAGCAATTTGATCCATTTTGAAGATAAGAGTTCTGACCCATAGGTGTTAGATAGCTAACTAAATTTCTTATAGTTTAAATGCAAAGTGTTTAACTATACATACATATATATGTGTGTGTGTGTGTGTGTGTGTGTTTCCAAAGCCTGCTAGTGTTTTTAATGCATTGCACTGTTTTCAGAAAAATTTTGTTGACAAGAAAATAATGTTTTGAAGGAAGACACAGTGAGAAATTGTAAATTAAATCATTTAGAATTTTCTAGAATTTTCCATTCTCAAGAAAGAAGGTTTGGTCTGTAAGACATGATGAAATGGTGAGGAAATGGTTGAGTAGTAGATAGGAAAGAAATTTGGTCCACTTGACCTTGTATTGAAAGTTTTCACCTTGAAGTTGTCCCAAGTCTGCCTGAATAACGAGGGCTGTCATAAAGGAGACTGATAAAGACTGAATGTCTGACACTAACTACAATAACATTTCATCATTGGTAAAAATGTTCCACAAGGGGCTGATAATATACCCAGGGATCATGCATGATTTACTCACATAATGGCAGTGGCTCCCATTCAGTATTGCTTCTGAAGACAATAGAAATGGGCTGGCAAAGCATTTCCGCTCCATCAGCAAAGACATCTTTGTCCAACAGAGAAGCTGATGAAATACCACTGCTTCAATCCATTCTTTTTATGTGTGTCAAAAGGTGGAAGGACAAACGTTTAAGGCAAGGTTTAATACTTCCATATATATTTTTTATGTAAATATGGAATGTGGTGGTTCTTTTGTATGTTGGTACATGAAGTTGACTTTAAGGGGAAAAAAAAGAAACAAGCAGGAAGTAAAAAATCATTTGATGTTCTAGAACTGAATGTACAAAGGAGATCTATTTACAACCCAGGCCAAGTATAATATCTTTGGAACATTAGTATAACCACCTGTGGATTTTGTAGTATTCAAGTACGCACTGCAAAAAACATGTTATCCAAATGGTTTGCTTTATTTTACACTTTGTTTAAAAGCCACAAAAGACAAATGCCTTAGTTTTATTCAGTTGTCCAAAGTAGAGCTAAACTATCAGATCGTGGGCATTTTCTTTTACCATAAGTGTAAATATAAAATGGCACACTCATTTTTTTTTTAAAAAATACCTATTGATATTTTAATTATCTTTGGATTCTATTACATAATTCATTCTGATATTGTCATATAAGTACACAAAGATATGCACATATGTGAAGATATTCCTGCATTCATCACAAATGTGAAAAAATTAACCACTCTCAATTAATAAGGGATTTGGTAAATACATTTTGGAAGATGCATACAATAGACAACTAAATAGCTGACATAAATATTAAGATAAATCTATTTTTAAGTGATGGCACTTTGCCATTTGCAACATATATGGAACTGGACAGGGTATCTAAGTGAAAAAAAGTCAAAAGGAGTAAGCAAGTTACAGATAATTTCACTTAAATATGGACTATAAAGAAACCAAAGAAAGGAACAGTAAAACCAAATACAACAAATAAACCCTAGAAGCTACCAGAGAAAAGAGGCAAAGTGGTAGGTATGGTGATCAATATATGTGGTGTTGCACAGTCAGTGCCCTAGTGGTGGGTGTACTGTGGTAACACACATCTGAAGTGTTGCAAACCTACACTTCAAAATGATACAGTATCATTTTGTTACCTCAATTAAAAAATACAATTAAAAAATAAGAAATACGTCTTCAAGATGCATTCTTAAGTGAAAGCAAGCTAATTAAGAATAAGAGCTACAGTCATATAGAGAATATCACCCTATAAATTTTAAGAAAAAAGTATGTGTGTGTGTGTGTGTGTGTTTGCATCATTATGCAAAACCAGAAAACTGGCATTACCAAATGCTAGTAAAATTACTGGGAATTAAAAATTTCCCATTATATATTTCCTTATTATTCTGTCTTTCATAATAAGTAAATATGTATTTAACAGACTCATGTAAACTGAGTAACATGCATATGTTATATATATATATATAAAACTTATGATCAGAAAACTATATCTATTAATAAAATTGTAAAATGAAGAAAGGAACAAAGAAAGAAAGAAAGAAAGAAAGAAAGAAAGAAAGAAAGAAAGAAAGAAAGAAAGAAAGAAAGAAAGAAAGAAAGAAAGAAAGAAAGAAAGAAAGAAAGAAAGAAAGAAAGAAAGAAAGAAAGGAAGAAAGGAAGGAAGAAAGAAAAAGAGAAGAGCAGAAACTACACCTAGAGAAGCCTGTTAAGCCACTATTGTGGCAGTAATGGGTAATACTGTGAGGGTCTACAGAATATACTAAAGAAAACACCATAAAATCTTAAAAGTGCAGGTCAGAATACCTAGGATTTAGAGTTCCTTGACATTTTCAGTTCTTCCTAAATAATTTTCTGAGTGCCTTCATATTTCTCTTCTTTCTATGTTTCTTGCTGACTGGTGTTCTTACCTGGCTCTTAATGGATCATAGGATAAGAAGGAAAATCCCCTATAGGAAAAAAAATAAAACTCAACAGTTAGCAGGGAAGCTAGTGAGATTTTGAGAACTGCAGCCAAGAAGTTGAGGGAGATAGGGGTTGATATCACTTCACATTTCTAGGTGAATTATGAAGGATTGTATTCTCAGCAGTGTCTATTTATGAGATGATGGATGACCCAGGTTGTTATAAAAATAATTAGTAAGAATAAATACAAATGTGTGTCATCATTCTTTTTAAGAGGCTAGTCATAAATAATTATTTGCTTGGAAACAATTTGACTTGCATTTTTAATCTATATATTTGTTTTCTAAAAATGGTAATAATGTTGCATTCTGATGAACTTTTGAAAAATTATTTTTAAGGCATAGAACTTATACAAAAGTTGGTAAAATTATATTTTAATTTCAATAAAAAATGACTAAAGATAATATTGATTCAGAATTCATACAAGCAACTTTATGGAAGTATAATTGAGTTTTTAATAAATTGCACAAATTTAAGGTATATACTTAGTTGGCTTTTGACATATGTCAAAACACTAAAATCAAGATAGCTAAAATTTCCATCACCCACAAGTTTCCTTCTGCCCATTCATAATGCATTCCTCTTTCCAATCTAGTCTTTAGGCAAGAACTGATATGTCTTCAGTCACTATAGATTAATTTAGTTTTTAAAATTTGTCAGCCTAGACTCATCTCCAGCATGTATTTGTTTTTATCTGGCTTTGTCTAAAAAGTATGATTCTGAGATTTATCCTTTTTTGTGTGTACAAGAAATGAGTCCCTTTTTACTGTGGAGTATTTATACATTTAGATATATACTATAATTCCTTATTTGAATTACCTAATTTTGGAAATTTGGGTTGTTTCCAGTTGTAATCTATTATGAGTCAAGCTGCTATGAACATTCATATACAATACATTATGCGTGTATGTCTTTCCATTTCTCTTGGGTAAAATACCTGTGTGGACAGTGGAAAGATCATATCAATTAAACCAGCCCGTAACTATCTTTCACTTCTGACTCATTTCACTTAGCGTAACTCAAGATCCATTTCCAAACACAGTATTTCATTTTTCTAAATAGTTGAGTATTATTCCTCTGAGTATATATATTCTACTATTTTTTTAAATCCGGTCTTCTGTCATTGAGTTGATTTGATAAATTGCTTATTGTATATTTATATTTATATTGATATTATATCAATTTATATTTGATAAATTGCTTACTGTATTCACTCCTGTGAATACAGAAGTGCATCAATCTTTTTGTGCTAGTATTTTCAAATTATTTAATTAAATACCTAGCATTGGTATTGTTGGCTTAGATGGTCTTTCCTTTTACTTTGCTTTGGTTTTTTGTTGAAGACTCGCCATAGTGTTTTTGGTAGAAATTTCACCAAATTAGCTCCCATCAGCAGAGGATGAGTGTTCATTTTTCTACATATTCTGCCTAATATTAATTTTTTCTGATCTTTTTCATGTGGGTTATCTCAGGTATAAAGTGGCATTTCTTAGTGCTTTGATTTGCATTTCTCTGATAATAAATTATAATGACCTTTTTTTTTATGTGCCTATTGGCCATATATGTATGTATTCTTTGGAGAAGTATGTAATTAGTTCCTTTGCCTGCTTTTTGATGTTATTTAATTGTGATAAGGTTAAGTTATATGAATTCTTACCAGTTCTTGGATATCAGCCCCCCCCTTCATATATGTAAATATTTTCTAAGGTTCAATAAGATATCTATTTTTTTTCCAATGATAGTTTCATTCACTATGTAGGAGTTTTTTTAGATTGATGCAATTGTATTTTTTAATATTCTCTTTTGTTTCTTATGTCACTAGAGATGACTTTAAATGGAGACAGTGGAATATTACTGAGCAATAAAATAGATAAACTCTTGCCATGTATGACAACATGTAAGGACTGAAGAGAATTATGCTAATTGAAATAAGTCAGAACTAAGTCACAAATAGTAATGATTTCACTTATGTGTGTACTACAGAGAAACAAAGCAAAGGGTCAGTCAAAGTCATAACAATAACAGACTCTAAAGATCTGTCCATTAAATTAAGGCTACCAAAAGGGATAAGGGAGGGTGGAGAGCAAAATGTAGAAGGGACTATTTTGGAAGACTGAGTGCTTTGGTGAAAGGAATGGGTGGTGGCACAATATCTGACAAGGTTGACCTTGTACCGCTGAATTACATGCAGTGCTGCAAAATATTATTATATAAATTTCAAAAGAAAAGTAATGTTTCCAGACATTTTGATGTTGACCTTTATGGCTTTTTTTCACTGTGTCTTTGTCAGAGTTTGATATTAATTTTATACTGCCCACATAAATTAAGTTAGCGCTGTTTACCCCATCTCTATTTTCTGAAAAATACATATAAAACTGACATTTATTTTCTAAATATTGGATATAAGTCATTAGTGAAACTGCTTGGTCTTTCTTTTAGGAAAACTTTTAATAAAAAAGCAAAATAAATCAATTTCATAACTATAAGGCTAGTCATATATTCTATTTCTTCTCGTGTTCGTTCTGATGTATTGTACATTTCAATACATTCATCTATTTCATCTCTTCTAAAATTTGTGTTTTGTAGTTGTTATAATCCTTTTCTGTATATAGGATTTTTTTGTGCTAACATCTTTTAAAGTGCTGATATTTATTGGAGATTTGTTTTTTAGTTTATTGTTTATTCCAATAGTAATATATCAATTTTGATAATCTTTTCAAAGAACATCTATAGCTATATTATCCATTTTCTTTTCCTTAACACTTCTTCTTACCCTGAACTAATTTACTCCCCCTCCCCAGCTTTGTAGTATGGAGATACAGGTCATTTATTTAGATTTTTTTATCTGAAGTACATCTTTAAGGTAATAAATTTACCTCTAACTACTATATTAGTTGACTTTCACAAATTTTTGTATGTTACAATTTTATCACTCAGTTCATAATATTTCTATCTTCTCTAAAGTTTCTTTAATTATTTTGCAGAATATTGTGACTTACTAAGTACCTTATTATTGGTTTCTATATGTGTGTGTAGCAATATATTTAGAGTCAGTACTAAATTATTTCATTTAAAGTGTAGAAATGCTGCTACCATAAAGCATTAATGTCCTCTTTTCCCTCTTTTTCTGTTTTTCTTTAGAATTGTAATTATTTACATATATTAAAAATGCCACTATACAATTTTTCTACCCAATGCGTATACCCAGTTACTAGCCAAATAATTCCTGAAAGCCTGCCTAAAACCCAGTTCCATAATGATTTTGAAATGCAATAATTTCAGACTATGCATTTAACTTATTGAAACATAGTAAACCAACACCATATGGAGTAGCCACAGTCCTTTCCTAGATACTCAGAAGTGACACTGGTGGAACAGAGTTTCTTCTAATTAAAATGCTATACTGTGTTGTGAGTTCTTGTCATCATCAATCCTAGACTGTTTAAATGAAGATTATTATGTAGTTTTGTCTGGCTGTGTAATATACAACTTTACCTAATATATCTACATTTAACTGCCATGTCAGAAATTTGTTAGGGAGGATGATTTGTGATAAAGCGGTTGGGCTTGTGATTGTTTTAAATTTATTTTTAGGAAAACAGAGTAGGGAAAAGTTGTTATATCTGTACCAGCCAGATCGATGTTCAAAGGAGGTTATCAATTACTATTCTGACAGGATCATATCATTTTGAACAGTCATGTCTGTTAAAGTAGTAAATATTTCTGCTTCTAATATATTGTCTCCCTTAATTTTGTGCTGACAAAAAATAATATCTGATGATACAAAAATAGCAAAGTAGGTCATGCACCATTTTACAACACATTCCAATTGTGATACTACCCTTGTTATTCTTCTTACTTTAGTTTTCACTCTCCCAAATAGGTTGTAAACTTCTTGAGGGTAGATTTCAGATATTGCTCATCTTGCATGCTCAGAATATATCTTAATATCTGGAAGAAAGTAGACATATTTTTTAATTGTTTGAAAAATAATATCATCTAACACTACAACTAAATACGATGCAACCAGACAATGCTTCCCAGAATAAGGATTGTAAATGACTACGTTATACTTATAATCTTTATATAACTTTGTTTACTAATTATAACATGACTATCAGAGAAGAATAAAAGTAAAGCAGCTTTTAGTATTATCCTTGGATGATATTGGGAACAGTAAACACATGTTTTATATATTTTATTTATTTAAATTATGTCATCTCATCTAGTCTTGTTGGGTAGACTACATATACTTAAACCTTAGATAAGGTAGATACCATACATTTGTTTTTACCAAATACTTTATCTTCTATGCCAACAATTGTACATGACATGAAGTATGTTATTCATTTAAAGTTGCTGAATTACTTAGTCTCTTTGTCAGTTTATACCCATTCTCATTTTTTAAATGAACCTTACATAATTAGGAACAAATAGAAAATAAATTTATAAAACAATAGGCCAAGGGGACAATGACTACAAAGTATAGGAAGGAGCAAGCAAGGGGTACAAGGGGTAAAAAATCATGAAAAATGATTTTCTGTAGTGATTAGATACAGATTTTTATGTACTCTGTACTTTATATGGATGTCTAAAACCAAACCTAAACAAGACAAAAAATAGACTAGCAACAATCTAGAAGATGCTTTCAGTGTTCTGTCCACATTGCCTAAACCATTCAGTATGTCCAGTATTCCGCTGACCCTACCTGCATCTGTGCTATGAACTCTTTCCCCCAGGACTTCAAATAGCAGGTAGACATTCTGAGATCTTAGTGCCTCATAACAACCTCAACCAAAGAACTTGGGTAGTTAGTCTATAATATCCCTTACCCCCCCTAATCATTTAGAATCTAAATCATTTAGAATGATTTAGTGATCATTCTAAATCATGTGTTCTTTATGGTTTCTCTGTAAGATTAAGCTTCAGCAGTAACTTCAACTAGTAGTTTTAATACTACTTGCATTCCCTAGTATTTCCTCATCATGTCTTTGTCAGTGTTTCCTACGTTTCCAACATGAACTGTATTTATGTATCTAGTCTTCAGAATGTGTTAATAGGAAAAGTCTAGATAGACATATAAATACAGTAGACATATAAATTTATATAAATATATAAATAAAAGCAAAATCCCAAATATGACAAGCTATAATAGTCCATATTGGAAGGAAGAATGTTTTTCTGAATAAAAGGCTTTTCCATGGATACTCCTAAAGGGGGTAGTGAGTGACTTGCAAAACAGTATCTTCGAGAACATTGACCTGGCAACAACTCTGTCCCCTATTATCATGATGACTTCTCACTGTGAGAAGATTTGGGGAAGGAAAATGAATAACATTTAGCTCAATTGCAGAAAGCTCACAGCAGCACTCTCTTCTTGAGCCTGGCTTCTCTATAAATCAGGATTAACATACTCTATCTTTGGTTACTTGACTCCATTCCTTTTTCAGCTCAATCTTCACCTCTTTTCTAGCACTGGGATCTACTCATTAGAGGGCTGCTATTCATTAGCAACCTTGTTACAGGTTGGCCTGACATGCTGCTCACTTACTGAGTCTATGCATATAGCTTGTGTCAAACATTTTCCTTGGAAATTTACCTTTTAGAATAAAATTTGTCATGCATAATCCCTGCAGAGATGAACAGCCTTTCTTTTGTTTTCTCCCAGGGAAAGAAAAGAAATAATAAAGGAAAGGATGATGTGCTGACACATGAAATACTAAAACTAGGCATTTCATTACTGTACCTAGAAGTTTTTGATCAGTAGTCTGATGGACAGTGCTAGTCCACCGTATATTTGCTGCCCTCAGACACATCAGTTGTCATGCCTCCTAAAAATCGGCCATACAATTCTGCCAATAAGTATGCTTAACTTTTTATTTATATTCCTGTTCCCTTTGCCACCACCAAATTATTCAATAAAAACAGGAAAACAAAATTCCAGGAAAATAAGAGTTAAAGAATTGAATGAACTGAGAGATTCAGGCCACCATGCTTAGACAACTGAAAATAAGCAGATTGTGCCATAGTTGGTCTAGTTATTTTAGCTTTTTTGACAGCTTGTTCAGAGCACTGTAGTCTAGCTGTGATTAATTGTTTGGCTATCACTTCCTAACATGGAAGGGAGAATGGGAAGAAAAAACCAACTATACTATTGCATATTAGGCATATCATATAGAAATAGCAGAATCAGTTTATAGCCTCAAAATGAAATATATCGCCAAATAATTAAGTGGTGACTAATCAGTATAAACCACTAGTGTGGAAAAGTCAGCTTTTTCCAACACCTACCTTGCTTTCCTTCCACAGTAATCCGCCTTTTCACACATCTGAATATGTGCTATCTTTGGTAGGCACCAAAGCTCTCTGTTTCTATATGGTAAACACTACAGCTAAATGTTATTGAAGAAATAAAAGTTGCTTTTATCTAATTTAGGTAAGGCAATATTATTCTGGATTTTATAAAAGAGTAGATTAAAAGAATATAGGTCTCTGGGGGTGGAGGTCAATACAAAAATGGAGAGGAGAAACATTATAGAGGATTTTATTAACAATAAACATTCATGAAAACTCATTTAGTGCTGTTCTCATAACTGAGCTTCCTTTATATTTTCTTGTTGAAACCACACATAGTTTTGAAGAAATGACTATAATTGTCCCTCCTTCACTAACAAGGTAATTGAGGTAGACATTAGCTGTCAGAGAGTAAATGGCAGAGTTGGAATTTTTTACTCAGAAAAACTTATTAAAGAACCCATGGTATCAAAAGAGTTCCAATTTTCACATAGTTAATGACTATAGTTGGTGTGTGGTAGCTTCTATCAAAATGAAATGAGAAACGGAATTATCTACAACTCTTCAGGAGCTTTGGAGAGAAAAAGATGTTGGGCTTCGATGAACTTCAAGGATTTCTAATATTATCAAAGGAATATCCCAGGATAAAAGAAGGATGAATATTGAATCATGAAAAGTTTGGGACTACACACTGAATCAAATATTTAAGAAAATTTTATAGAACATTTAGTAGATGAGTATCAGTTGATATTCATGATATATAATTGATATATGAATATCAATTGATATTCATTCATCATTATCACCATGAATTCATTCATGAAATTCACCTATCTGTATGTTTGTGCACATACATGTGTGTACATGCTTGTTCAGTGTTCTATGAATAACTTCCCTACATATATTCACAACATAAAAATAGCTCTCTCTTTGAGATCAGGTCTGTTGTAGTGTGCAATATTTACTTTCTGAGTTTGACTTAATGCTAGACGGGTAAGACAACTAAGTTGCAGGGCTAATTATTCAGACCATGTTTACTGAATGGAAAGCAGGAAGTTCATTACTTTTCTTGAGATTTTTCAATAGATTTACTTCAAAGTTTACTTCAAATTTCAATTTTAATTGCCCACTAGGTCAGAACAGAATGCTACCAAAGCCTGATTTTGCTGCATAGTAAAGAACGTGGCACTGGGGCATGAAATAACATGGTTAACACATGATATTAAATACTGGGCAGAAACCACTTGTCTAAGTCAGTAGATAGGCAGGAAATTTAACTTATGCATAATTTTTACAGGGAGCTTATAGGAAAAATAAAGTTTTCAGAAATGATATGTTTCTTTGATCCAATTTTGGACAATTTTCTACTTTTCTAAAGCCCTTCACTTTATGGATTAGAAGAAACTATAAAAAAATAATTCAGATAGATATAGGTATAGCTATAGACATAGCATTTTTGTGAGTCTTCATCATGTGCCAGGTACATTCTAGGTCCTTGGTAGTCACAAATATCCCAGACCTTATAGAAATTGATGTATTCCACTGTAGGCTTACCTCTCTAGTCAATACAAGCAGAACAAAACAACCTCCTTGAAAAACAAAAGACTCCCATCTGTGACTTTCAGAGCCTTCCCAAGAATCAAACTGATATTTCAAAGAGATTAAAAACTGAAGGGGACATATGAAATCACTCTAGATCAAAGACTTCATATATTTAATGAAGGTTTTATCAGAATGAGATATGATTTAGATTCCAAATTATATTTGTTTAGTCCAACACAACTTAATAAATCACAGTCACTTTCTTTTCGCTTCTGGACTGGGATGGTAATTTTCTGGGTTGTAGTTATGATAAAGTATTTCTCAACTTCACTACTTTTCTCTGTACCAAGCAATTCAAGAAACAAATATTTATCTTGGGTTGATCACCATTTAGTGTGTTTCAGTGTTCTCATCTTTTAAATGTTTTACTTCAATATTTATTAAATATGATTTCCATTTCTAAAGTAATAGATACATCTATATTTATATGATTCATATTTACTTTGCCCCCTTCTGCTAGATTTAATTAAGATTATGTTTGGATCTCTAACTTTGAAATATGAATACCTACATTTTCACAAGTAAATCATTAGCAAGTGACATAATCTTAGTATTGATATTCTGTAGTGCAGAAAGTTATAGATGTGGCATTTTTTATTGCTAGATTTGAAAGTTCTTGAAATGCAGGGGTTTTGTGATAGTTATGGCTCCCAATTAAAAAATAAATATAATGTGAGGTTTTGTGATAGTTATGGCTCCCAATTAAAAAATAAAATAATGTGATCTTTGGGGCCAATAAATCCACTGCATTTTTTATATTTGATGCAATTCTCAGGTGTTAATTAGTAGATGGAAGATGAAAATACTAATTTCAAAAATGTCCTCATTCTAGAAGTAAAAAGAGCAAGTAAAGATTTGAGTTTTGAGACAGTTTTAAATTCCAACCTGGCTGAGCATTTTATTGTTACTATTAATCTGTAGTAAAATATGTTGGACTTTCTTTCTTTATTTCTGGAGCACTAATTTGTGTTAGGAATAACCAGAAAATGATAGCCATTGTGACGTGTAACCAATTTTTGCTAAGTACCACCATTGTATTAAATGAAGAAAGATTTTGAGGAAAAATTCTGAATCAAATTTATGTTCTTTGAGAGCTAGGCATTTTGTGTGAAGGGATTAATAAACATTAGTTAGATGAGTGAATGAATAAATGCATTATCTAGTCAATTAATGAAATAAAGAATGCTAGCCACCTTTAATAACTGTTGTCTGAACTTCCAGAATTGCAAGTTTAAGAAGTCCAGAATGACAAGTTTAGTATATGGGTCTCATTTGTTACATGAATTGCTTGGTGTAGAGAAAAGTAATGATTTTGAGGAACACTTTGTCATAACTACAACCCAGAAAATAGCCATTTCCATTCTAGTGGCAGTACCTGAGAAGATCACACAAATACCAACCCATCCATTCAAGCATTGTGAAAGATGTGTGGGGTAAACAAGTAAATAAGCAAATAAATAAAAAATTCTGCCTAAGAGCTTATGGAATTTAGTTAAAACACCATGTAGTAAAAGACATTATGATTTTTTTTTTTAGTAGGATAAGGGAGAGGGTGAAGAGAGCATATCTAAAATAAATAAATTGTTCAAGAAAGAATCTTTTCTTAAGTTCCATGTGTTCAGATATATAGATAGAAAAAAATAAGTCATTTAGATATTTTGGAGAAAAATCAAAGGTAGATCAGCTTGAGTGATAGAGAGGGTTAAAATGAGGAACTTGGGACATGTACTTCTCAAATACTTGTTAGACAACCATGTGGAGATGTCAGGGAGCAATGGCATTTGGATAAGGAAGAGGTGTTGGTGGAAGTGTATAGTTGGGATTTACTAGGTTGCATTTATATCTTAATCTTGAGGATTAAGGTTAGAAAAGGGAAGGAATACAACAGTAGGTCCTAGGTCAGGCATAGTCAGTGCACAGAAAAGTAAAACTTAACCTAGAACAATTCAAACTATAACAAATATAGTTACCAATAGCAATACAAAATGTAAACTTTGCATTTTGAGAATGAAGACACATTCAGTGATGTAATTTTTCCCAAAGGATGTAATCCTTTCCAAAGGTTTGACATTGAAATTGATCATCACCTATTAAGTCTGGACCTAGTCATTACTCTAGCTCCTTGAAGTTATAGCTCTGTGGGCCTTCTCAAATTTTTCCCTACATTTGGGTTCCAAGAATTGTAAGGGACTAAAATACCACATTTTTCACATAGTATAGCAATAGACTCTGCTGAGTCCAAAATGATTCCTGGGTAGCCCTTTTCACAGGCTCTCAATCCTGGTGAAGTTTGAAAAGTACTGCCAAGGACTGTTCAGGCTCCAAGGCAGAAGGTAAGAGTCTTGACTGTAAGTAAAGTAGAGAACCCCTGGCTCTATCATCTTACAACCCTTATATGTTTGGTAAATGTCTTTCTGACAGCATTTCAAAGGGAAAAGTCTTCTCTGACTTTCTTCTCTGCACCTACTACGAAGTTCACATAGTACTAGTTTGACCTATATCCTGACACTGTCAGGGTTGACTTTCTCATAAAGAAACAATTCTTAACAACAAGGTTTGTTACCATGCTGAAATACTATCATTTTTAAAAAAGTTTTTTTAAACATTCAAAGAGTTAGTAGCACTATTTTTTTCCACCCTATGAGACTTTCAGGATCACAAGTATTTCTAGTCTCAAAGTGTCTTAGGTGTAAGTTGAGTGGGAAAGCAGTGACCATTCTAAATTAATATCTTCTAAGTTCTCATCTTGTACATGATTTTATTATCTTATTTCCTGGGACAGTTTAACCTCATTTGCCATTGATGTAGCAGAGAATTTTCCCCCCTTTCATCATATTTTCCAGATGACTGCAGCCATTAGATAGATGCATGGTATAAAGAATATGAATAAGGGGGGAAAAACACAGTGAGCAAAATACAAAATAAGATAAACCAAATTAAACAGATGTTTTTCATGTGAAAACAAGCAGCTACCTTTTTAATCATACTATGTGGAGGGCAAAGTGATCTCTGAGGAAGATTACCTGGCACCTACTCTTCTAAATCTAAACTGGATTAGTGTAACTTCTCTTTTTATTTATAGTGTATAAGGATAATAAATTTATAATTGACAAGGTACTTAAATCCCAAACTATACAAATATCACAGATTAAATCTTTAAAAGCATCCTTTGCATGTTGTAGAAAATTTTGCAGCATCCTAGATGTCCTAATGGTATCCCTCTATTTTTTATGAATCATAAAATGTAGTAAAGAGATATCTGTCTTATAAAGAATGCAGTTCATTACTTGAGACATGCAGTTAAACAAGAATTCTTTTAAAATTTTGAATTCACCTGAACCTTGTGAAATTTGGATGCAAAAGAAGCACTTTGCATTAAGACAGATTCTCATTGTAGCTCACCCACTCTAGTTTCTGATTTTATTAGTTCAAATATAGTGTTATTCGAACCTTGTGGTTTTCTCCTTCCCTCTTAAAAAAGATTCTTTTTGCTGGAGTCCCCAGGAAGTCTTTTCTGCCCCATTCCTTATTACATCCATGTTTCCTGAAAAGCTCACAAAATATAAATGATGCAGATTAACTTTGGTTGTGATTCATATCAATTTTAGTTTCCTAGTTGGCCGTGGTGGCGCATGGCTTTAATGCCAGACTAAGATGTGAGGTTGAGACTGGGAATCGCTTGAGTCCGCAGGTTCGAGACCTGTCCGGGGCAAAATAGCAAAAAAATAATAGTTGGGCTTTGTGTTCTGCGCCTGTAATCCCAGTTACCTGGGAGACTGACGCTAGGGATTGCTCGAGTCCAGGTTACCCTGGGCAACGAGAGTCTGTGGCTCCCTGGGCAACATAGTGAGACCTAACCTCAAAAAAATAAAAATCAATTTTAGTTTCCTGTTGTATTATCTTACTCTCCCATTGTTAAGAACAAACTTTCAAAATCTGCAAATGTTCCAGAGAATTTTTTGCTTGTCTTACATTAATCATTGACATTAACTGACACAACAGAATAGTCTTTATCTCCTCTCTGTGTACCTACAGCATAGACAAGTATTCTGGGCATATAGTTGAGCTATTTAAAGTATTAGTAATAGATTAGCTTTCCAGTTTCAGCAGTTCATTCTTGCATAAATCCTGAAGTACTAAATTTGAAGCTACAGACATTTGCAATCATGTAAGTCATCACGGAGATGCTGATATTTTTGTGACTTCAAGGCTAGAAGAGTTCTAATACTATAAAAATCTCACCAATCTCCTGCACTTTCCCTTTTCCTAGTACTATAAAAATCTCACCACTCTCCTGCAGGTTCACTCTTTTATATCTATTTTTTTTTCTTTTTTCCCCCTCCATCCCCAACTTTCCCTTCCCACTTACCCATCATCTATTTATATACTTAGCTACAATTGCTCTATCATATGTAATGCATTCATATAAATTTGGGAATAAAAAAATTGGCATTATTTTTGGCTCAATCTCTACAGAGGTATGATGATTGAGTTCCTGCAGATTATACCAAAATATCCAGTGCATTAGAAAGGGAAGGGGAGAACAGAAAATGAGAATAATTACTTTAGCTTTTGTTCAACATCTTTTTCCTTGTGAGACCTCAGGAAGACCAACATAAAAATGTATTTTATATTGTATGGTGAGCTATAAGCCTCCTTAGAAGCCATCAAGATATTTAATTTTACAGATAAAAATCCTGGGTCAGTTTAGGTGATACCACCTATTAACAGAGCTTGTATCTTATACTCACCCTCCTTGATCTTCAATCACTCACCTTTGTGTCAATCTAAAAGTTCTCCCTCTATTAAATGAAATATAAATCAAATGTAAGTGACTATAAAGTATAGAAATATTAAAAGGGAGGAAAAATGAAGGACAAGTAGAAGTACAATTTAAATGTTATCAGATTTGGCTTATTTCTTCCATAGTTAATATTTTAATTTTTTATAAAGAAAAGTTATATGAAAAAGTAAGTTTAATATTATTAAACTTAGTATCACTGAACTTATTTATCAAATGTTATAGGATATATTGTCTATCACAGTATATTATTTTGAAAGAAATTGAAAGTTCCTTGAAAAGTAACTGGAAAATGGCTGGATAAGTTAAGGTTAATGTAGTTGCTGTGTAGTTGCTATGAAGAAAGAGCATTACCACAGAGAATGTGATAATCTACCCTGAGTATTCAATAAAGGTTGTTTACAATAACTTGTTCCAAAAAAGAAAGTTTTCTCTTAATACATAAAGAAATACTTGTCATCAGTTTTCATTCACTCATATACACCATGTTGACAAATTTGAGTTGTCAGGTACCCAACAGTATACTTGATATCTAACAGATATTAGCATCATGACTGTGGAACGCCTGGGTTGGTTTGTTTGTTTGTTTTATGAAATAATAATAAGCTTCCTCCACAACTCCAAATTGTATTAACAGGGGCATCTTCCAACAGATGATGACCAGTCTACCCATGGTTCCTCATGGGCCAGTGGAACAAGCTCTTCCACAGAATAGCAAACAGCAGTCATACTGCTTCAGTACTCTGATATTAAGAGGTTCTTGTGGAAATGTGGGCTTATCCCTATTCTACATAAAAGGAAATATACCTTGATGAAACTACTTGTAGAAGGGGAACTTTATTTTTTTTGACACAACTTTTCTCCATTGTTATACTTTCCATATTTTTATGCCTTTTTAACGAAGACACATTTTCCCCATACTTTTTCCTCAAAATTTATTTATTTATATTCTTTTATTATTTTATCATTTTTGTAGAGTAGTTATTTCTCCCTTCTGGTGTAGTCCCCCTAGTTCTCCCAATACCATATCACCTGTGAACTATCCCCATGTTTCCTTGTGTTCTTTCCTCCCTTATTTTGACCTCTCTTCCCCCTATCCCCACTATATACCTCAGATCTATGGTCAGCTTGTCTTTTTCTTGACCTTTTGTTCAATTTCTCTATATTCTACCTAAGTGAAACTATCTGGTATTTGTGTTTTCCCTTCCAGATCCATCCATATATGATACTGCAAATGGCATACTTTTGTTTTGCTTGGTTTACCTGAGTAGTATTCCATTGTGTATATATTGCACATTTTTTGATCCACTCATGTGTTTTAGGGCATTTGGGTGGTTTTCATATCCTGGCTATTAAGAATAGTCCTGCATAAATTGTGTTCTATTCTCTATATTATCCCTTTTTTTGTTTAATAAAGCACCAACTGGCTCATTATCTCCAGCCGATCCTTAGCTCATATCTAAACAATCTCTCTCATCCATCCTTTCTTTGTACCCTGTGCTCAGCTCTCAACAGAAGTTTCCTTTTGAATTAGTGTTTTTGTGTTCTTTGGGTAGATTCCTCAAGTAGAGTCACTTGATCAAATGGTATATATATATATCATTTTTAGTGTTTTGAGGAAACTGCATAGCTTTCCATAATGACTGAATCTGTTTACATTCCTACCAACAGTTTAAGAGGCTTCCTTTTTTTCTAGGTCTTTACCAGCATTTGTTGTTTTCAGTTTTTAAATATGGTTCAAATGTGAATTCTCAGGATGTGAGGTGGTATCTCATTGTGGTTTTGATTTGCATTTCCTTGATAGCAAGTAATGATGAACATTTTTTCATATGCCTACTGGTCATTTGCATTTCTTCTTGAAGTGTCTTTTTAATTCTTCCCATTTTTGGACTTGGTTGTTTGCTTTGTTTTTGATGAATTGTGCAAGTTCTTTGTAGATCTTTGGTATCAGTTCCTTATCCACTGTATATTGTTCAAATGTTTTCTCCCATTCACTAGGATGGCTCTTCATTTTGATTACTGTCAGTTTTATATAAGCGTAGCTATTTATCTTCTGCTTACTTTTTTTCTTGCTTCTGGAGATGAGTCTTCAAAGATGTTTCTTAGGTTTATGCTATTGCGTGTTATGCCTGTGTTTTCTTATATTTATCTGATGATGCTAGTCTTATAGTCTTTTATCATTTTTGAGTTGATTTTTATGTATGGTGTGAGGTAGTATTCTAATTTCCGTCTTCTTTATGTTGTAGTCCTATTTTCCAAACATCATCTATCGAAGAGGCTTTCCTTGTTCCCATGTATATTAATCATTCCTTTGTTGTAGAATAGTTGATCATATATGTGTGGTTTCATTTTGCCCTTTCAATTCAACATTTTTGGTTTGTCTATTTTTTTTGTTCCAATACTATGCTGATTTAATAATGCCTTTGTAGTGCTTTTTGAAAGTCTGGGAGTTAAAACTTCCATTCCCTCCCCCCCCCCACCTACCCAGAAAGGAAACTTTAGTCAAGAAGTCTTTGTTTCATTTTGGGGGGATGCTTCCAATTCTGATAGGTGCATCATATAAATCCAACCAACCCACTAAACCTTATTTTCATCTAAATTGAAGTTTTAAATTTTCCTGATTTAATTTTTACAAACTTGTCTCATCATTGGCCTTATACAATACTTGATGAAGACTTATTATGTTAGAAATGCATGCATTTTGGTTTATAATTTTGTTGAATTTTATAAACTAATTTTATCATAAACTCTGTTAAGTTAGAAAAGTCAGAAAAAATCCAAATATCTTTTCGAAAACAGTATTCATGACTATTTTTTACTTACTAAACTTTTTCAAAGTTAGACAATGATTTCATGATCATGAGTTATTTAAATAACTTTCATTTATCTGAACTATAAACAAATACCATAGTAATTATCTTATGTAGAACAAATATCTCTGAAGTAAATTATGTATTAATTGTGATAAAAAGTAAAGGTTGATTGATTGCAAAATAATAAATACTGTGTAAGGCTGTTATTAAAATCTCTTCTGCTATTATATGCTCAGAAAGAAGACATTAACCAAATGTACTTTTTACCTGTTTTTATAAAAAAAAATTATTGGAATACAGCTATGTTCATTTATATTCATATTGTCCACAGTTAACTATGTACTCCCAATGCAAAATTCAGTAGTTGGGACAGAAAGATCTTATGTTCTGCAAAGCAAAAAATATTTTCTTTCTGAACATCTACCAAAAATATCTCCCTACCACAGCTTTAAAGTGTGATTCAATGAGAAGAAAACATATAAATTTCCAGTGTTTTCTGATCAGATATCCTTGTCAATAATGTTAATATTAATATTTTTTTAGATAAAACTGAAGTCCTTATTTAAAGATTATGATATGCATAGAGAAATGTTATCTCTTTAATTCAACATTATAATGCAGAGTCAGCTTGTACATCTTTTTAGATAAAAAAAATTTGCAATATGAAATTTCCATTCCCATGAGGATATGTCATTTATCTGTAGTTGTTTTTTCCATCATTTGTTCTATTCCTGTCATAGCATTTAAATAAGTTATTTGTGCTGTGTGTGTATGAACTGTTTTATTAGGTTAAATTTTTTCTCTTAATTAATCATTAATGCATTGGTCACTTACCTTGAAAACTATTCTTGCTTTTAAACCTTAATAAGACTTTTAAATAGAATAGCATTCAAGGCTTCACTGTTATTATTACGTGTTATCAACTTCTATTTTGCTCTTTTCTTCAATTCATGGTCACTTTCTTTTTCCATGTCACACTTGGTCTTCTCAGATACAGTTTTGTTTATCCTTATATATGTAATTCCATTTGAGTACAAGACATAAAACAGTAAATCTGTGTGTGAGAAAATTGTCTGGTAATTGTTCTTTCATACTTCAGAAAAGTCTCTTCTCTTAATTTGTCTCCGGAGTCTTGAATTTTATTAACTCTTTTAAACAAAATTTCTCTATTGGGGAGATATGTAAGTTGATGTATAAGATTGGTCACTTCAATAATATTAATCATTGTTAATATCAATTCAGTTGTAACAGGATCTGTCACTCAATAATCAGATACTCATGGTAAGCTAAAAAAGAAGGTGGACTGCTAGGGAACTGTCGCCTATATTAAAGAAGTCTTGCTCTCTGTTGTATGGCAAATAGGTAGATAAATCTATAACAGTAATTAAGGGGATACAATCCTTAATTAATCCTTAATCCACATATCCTAAATAAAGAATTATAAATTTTCTGAAGGCATGAAGTTAATATATCAACTTTTTCTGATTCTCTTACAAGTGAACTAACTTCACTGCTCAGTAGTACACTAAATACTAAAAGTTGACTGGTAAAAAACCTGAGGGATGTTAAACATTTCTCAGTATCTGAACAACAGAAAAATTGTGTTATTTCAAGTAAGTATTGTAGAAAAGTCACTCTTTCCTTTTCTACCACTTTGGTTGTTTTACCTGTTTAATTATAAATGAGTATAACTCACCTCAAATAACTTGCAAACCGGTTGAAGAAATAAACCAAATGCACAGTCAACATATGATAAATATCCAAATGTTTACATCAATAAGTTTCAATATACCTGGAAGACAAAACATGTCTAGTGGTAGGGATAAGAGAAGTCTTGAAGGAGATGATATTTGAAATATAATTTTAAGAATGTGTATGCAAGTTTAATAGATATAGAATGGAGCATAGAAGTTAGTGTTGTAGGCAAAGGGAATGGTTTAAGCAAGGTCATGAACTTGGAGGATGTAAATATATATTAACAGAAGAAATGGTATGAAGAAAATTTGGCAAAAGATGGAAGAGTACTGATAAGTCAGTGTGTATTAGGGAAAGGGTGCAAATGAGTTGAGATAAAACTGAAAAACATAAGATTAAGATCAGGTTAGAGAGAACCTGTATTAACAGGTTAGGTGTTTCGTTTTCCAGAGGCATAAGTACTAACAGAGATTTTTAAGCAAGGGATTTACTTTCCTTAACTAACTTGGCAGCATTAGGTAGGAGAGAGAGTAAAGTGGAAATATATGTGATGCAGAGCATTGGGCTGGTATATTACTAGATTAAAGAACAGCTAATAAGATCAGAGCAAAGTAGTAGAGAGACTGTTAGAGAAGGATACTCAAAAAAGGAATTGGTTCAAGTAAGTGACTCTAATAACACTCATGTATATTATATTCATTTATGTGTGCTAGCATGTGTGAGGAGAGGTAGGGAAAATGTGACCAGACAGTATATGAGATAAGAATGAACTTATTCAAGCATGTAGGGAATATTTTGCTTTACTAAATAATATATTTCCAAGAAAATAATGATTTTTCTGATTTTTAAAATATGTTTTGATAATATATTTGTTGAATTTAATAGTATCTTATATACACATATGCATTTTATATAATATATGATTGCAAATATTATGCATATATGCCTATACATACAAAAGTATTTTAGGCTCCACCTGTGTTTCTAAGATTTATATGTTAAGTTAATATCTTCATCTGTCTAGGCTGTTCTAACTAGCACATACTGGGTGACTTGTAAATAACTGAAACATTTTTTATAATTATGGAGGTTGAAAGTCCTTAGCAAGGATACTAAATTTCTTGGATACTGGTGAGAGTCCTCTTCTGGCTTGAAGACTTGTATCCTCATAAGGCACTAATCCTATTCATGAGGCCCCCTGTGCATGACCCAATTACCTCTCAAAAACCTTACCTCCAAATACCATCACACTGGAAGTTAGGAGGTCAACATGAGAATTTGGATTGAGGACTGAAGATATCACAAACACTTAGTCCATCACAGTTTTGAGGAAAATAAAGTATTTGTTTTCTGTAATAAAACTGTAAATTTAATATCTATTATTAATAACATATTATGATAGTGAAGATTTGATTATCAATTTAAATGAGTGGTGATTGAAAGTTTGTAGATCATTATTTGTACCTGGAATATCAGATTTCATTATATGCCTTCTGAATCAGCCTTGATTGTTTGCCATACATTAATTTGTCAATGAAAATGGCATAGGAACAACTGAAGTTTCTCTACTTATATCAGGTTTTATATCTTCTTAAACACAACCAATTCATTGGCAGCACATTTTTAATGCATAAAATACAAAGTTCCAATCCACAGTGCCAAGGGGTTAACTGCAAAAAACGAGGATTGCTTCTTTGTCCCAGGGCCTTGCCCTCAGCAATGTCTTCCTTCTGCCCGAGTAGTCTCAGTCACACTAATTCTTCATTTTTGTGACTTCTTGTTATCTTCAATAAGTTATAGAGCTGTTTAAAAACCTCCGATTCTTTACACAATCTCTGACATATTATGTCTCCTCCTTCTGATGAATACTACCATATCTATCTTTTAAAGTCCTTTGATTCCCATTATATATCCTACATAGTGTGCAAGCATTGTTTTCCTGACATTTAGCTGCATTGTAATTCGACTTTACCTGAATAGAAAAATAACTTTAAATAAAAAGAAAGTAAGAGCAATGAATGAATTTAAAAAATAAAAAGATTTCATACCTGAACAATTACCTAAAAATAAACACAATTTGACTTAGTTTAGGAAGTTGTTAATTTTCTTTTATGTCAAATATAAGAGAACATAATATAGCTGTATACACAGAAGACTCACACACTCAATCAGTTACCCCAAGATTAATTTAGGTTAAAAACAAGGAGGTTTGTCTTCAGACTCTCAAAATGTGTTTTATATTTTTTACCAATTTATGGACATTCAAGGTTTGTACTCTTTATTCCAGGTGGAAATTCATGCTCTTCAACTACCTTTGACCTTATTGATCTCTGTTTTCCCAGCACAAACTACACCCAATTCTTCTCTGTACCTGTGAACCTTGGCTTATTATTCTTTCTTTTCATTTGTTTGATTTAACTAACCTCTGGTGGCACTGATCCTACCTAGTCTCTAAGAAGGACAGGGATATTCACATATCTGCTTCATTTATAAGAGCCCTGTGACCTTTGTGATGATCAGCTTCTTTTCTTGATGATGTCTGCCTTACATCATTGTACTGCATTTCTGTCCCCATTCTCTTCTCAATACCAAGTGCCTATCCTTAGAAAGAATACCACTCTTAGGAGCCAGATATTGAGATCACATGCACAATTAATGGGTGTCCCCTCCCTTCAAGGTACTTATAATCTAGTAAGTAATCTCTTTATATTTTCAATTATTAATTTACATCTGACCACCAAGTTTTAGCATTCAGTGCGAATAGCCCTCCTATACTTGTTCATTTCAAAACTGAAATAGCCATTTATTTTGTGCCTAATAATTGATTTTGTTTTTCATGGCTAAAGTTGCTAGCTCCTAATATTCATCTCAGTTCCCTTTGCTAAGTCTGTCCTGTAGTTTGATGACTGACCACCATCCTACTTACAGTATCAAAATTATTTTACACCTACGCTTGAGACCTCCAAAAACTAGGAGTCATTTCTTTCCCTTTGGAAAGATGGGAAGGTTCATAGAAAGGACAACCACTGATCAAATTACTGATCAAACTTTAATATGACTACAGCTTAAAATAAATATTGGTCACATACGCAAGGGAAGAGAAAAAAATGTCCTAGACAGCTGAGCCAATGGCATTATTACTCTACTTCAGTAAATCCTTCACTCATTGACTATCAATGCATCCTTAAAAACATGAAAAGTTGTATTTTTGATTTGACATTTCTAACTCAGAGGTGATGTTCCTTTGTTCTATCTTCTCAAGGACTGCTTTTATTTTCTATTTTAGTCACAATATTATATTTCCATCCCATATTTATGCTCATTTGCTTTTATTTTCTATTTTAGTCACAATATTATATTTCCATCCCATATTTATGCTCAGAGGCCATAAAGCACCAACACCTTTTATGCAAATCAAATAAAAATGTACAGCATATTTGGTTTGTTTTTTTATTTTCAAAAGTTGACTCACATGTCCCTGCTGCAAATAGCAGAAGTGTAGAAATGCTTGAAAAGCACAGTTCTTTGACCTTGGCCTTCGATCTCCACAGGCAGCTTTGTTCCTTCAAAAGGCAGAGGCAAATTGTCTTTCTTGATGTCAAACAATATGTAACCACAAGGTGGCATTCTCTCAGAACGCTATCATTTTAACACTTGTATTTTGAGGATTTGCTATGTCTTTAGTTACATTTAGAATTGACACAAACATTTTTAGTACCATTTTATGGTTGACTGCTTATTGAATTTCACAGAATTTCTTAGTAACAGGATAAATTTAGTGCAAGAATTTTTTTTTACCATTTTATGATATTTTTTCATTGAATTGAAGATTTTATAGTCAAACACCCACCCCTTTACTACCCATAACTAATGTTGTTCTATGCTCTGCTTTCCATCCCAACATCTAGATAATTACTCTTGGATAGTTTCCCCAGAGAATATACAACAAAGCACTGTAGTTAAAAGCACAGTTCTTGGAGACAGAAAGACTGGATTGAAAACTCTACAAAATATGTAATCACGATCAAGCTCTTCATTTTGTTCCTTGACAAAACTACCTTGTATGTTTATTATTTACATTAAACAAGACAGTGTTTGTAAAATACTTAGTATAAGGCTTGGTTCATGTAAGAACTCAAAAAATGGCTATACTTGCTATAAATCGCAGTCAGCATTATAGTTCAAAACATGGTCCCCATAGTCCTCCTTACCACTGTAAATATTGCCCTTTTAAAAGTCTTAGGCTTGAGATATGTCCTTTAGAAAGACATTGAATGGTATTGGAACATCACCCAGCTAATGTGGTTTAATTTGTTCGATAAGCTGATTTTACCTATTTTGAACAAGGCAACAAATTAATAACCAAGATGGAATTTCTTGATAAATAAATGAGTTTGAAGGACTTGGAAAGTCTAGAACTTGAAGTGAAGAGGGGCGAGAACAGTTCTGGGCAGGCACTGCAGCAGCTGAGTTCTGAAAACTCAGCAAGAGTAACTGGAGACTTGCTTTCCTTTCTGTTTTCTAGACCCTCTTCTTCCTCCTGAGATCCAGATACTATTGCTCAGTCAAAAGCTATCCATATATAAAACACAGGAGACCTAATATTTTTAAATACGGCACAATTTATTCAACATGCTGACAATAATAATCACTTTAAATTTTAATGAAACCTATACAATATGTCTACATTACCATGTTGATATGAATAGTTATCATTCTTATACTAGAGAGAAGTAAAGTTCAAATAATTACCTGCCAAAGTTGCATAAGTAGTAAAATCTGGAAAACCAATGACTTAAATTGAAAATACTTAAATTTAATTGTGGTTCAACCAAATCTATGCAGGACAATCCAGGCATGGTGAAACTGAGCCTCAGGAGTCTCTCACTGTAAAAAGTTGATGTGGCATAATTTTTTCCTTGCAGCTTTTTTTTTTTTTTATGAAACCATGCATATGAAAGTATAGGATTGTGTGTGGAATTATATAGCACAGTGCATGACATATTTTGTTGTTCAACAAATGCTAGTTTCCATCTGTCTGATGCTAAATTCCATATCCTCCCTAGTATCCCATGGGAAGATACATCATTTATATTTCTATTGTGAAAAAATGCTGATTCTCTTGAATCCTCACCTAGATCCTGGACTCTCTCTTTCCAAATATCCAGTTGTTCATCCACCCATCTACTCATTCACCTACTCTTTAGTAATTAATTTGATATTTGCTAGGTCATATGACATTATTTTTCTTCATCAGTTTTTCAGTCTGGTTTTGACACTAGAAATCTGATGGTAAAATTGAGACTGTTAGATGGAAAATGGGGAGGAGACACAAAAGACTATGTTGGAGGACTGTGGTAGGTGTGGTGTGACTTCATGCGCCTGAAGTGATGTGATCCTGTCTCTGAATCACAAGCCATGTTGTAAATCAGTATTATCTCAATCCAAAAAATGTGGTTATGAGAATGAAATTATTCTGATTTTCAAAATCTTCAGCTTCTAGTCACAACCATAATGTTTGACTATATACTATAAACTCCACCATAAAGTCAGCCCTTCTTGAAACTGTCAGAATAGACAACCCACCAGTAGATGCTATATATTTTTTATACATATGTGTATGTTTTAAGAAATATAACTCACCAAAAGGGGTATTTAATAGATTGTCACTTTAGACTAAAATAGACACCTAAGTTTCAATAGCTTAATAAAGAGAAATGACTGGGTAGTATTCAGAGGTGTGGAAAAATTCTACTCCAAGTCATCATTCAGAAATCAGGTTCCTTCCATCTTGTTCCATCATCCGACAGAGACCTATCATAAATATACAGAAGAAAAATAGTAAAAAGCAATAACGAAGAAGAAAGATACCATATTTCATAATGGCTTTTCTCCAGGAGTGATCTGCATTACATTTATTGATATCCATTATCCAAACATAGTCATACTAAACTCACCTAGGTGCAGGGCATGCCCCAGCATGCAATGCTATTGGTGGGAGAGTACATGGGTCTCCCAGTGGAAAGTGAGACGTTGCTGCACAGTGTATGAAAAAGAAACTGTATTTCAAAGTTGTTTTTGTTTATTCTAAAACAATAACTTGTTAGTCCATTGATAGTTGTCTTATTTTGCTGAAAATTCTTCAAGGAATTGTGATTTAAATGCTGCTTCTTCCCAAATGGGTTACATGTTATTTGGGAGTGTGGGTGGCATTAGTTCTAGAAGGAGAGTGATCTTTCTTAATGTAATTTTAAATAACAGACCCAATTTAGTGCAGCACCAGCTAAGTATTCAATTAAAATCACATTATTAAAATAAAAATTTAATGTGCTATTGCTGAACTGTTTAGCTGAATGCACCAATTAAAAGTGTTTTTATCCCCCGATCTCTCTTCAATCTCTGGAAGAGACTGAACATAAACATGAACATATGAACACACACACACATGCAAACACACACATAGACACACACCTTTATGACAAAATATATTGAGGATAAAGTTGAAATTTACTCTGCAAATTGTGCTTTATTACAATTTGCATTTGATACCTGTAATATAACACATAACTTTTAAAAATGCATAATACAATTCCATTATCAAAACAAGCATAGCTTCTACCACCTTGCACTTCTAACTTCAAAAAGCTATATTTAACCTCGATTTCATTCTCTTCCTCTCCTCAACTTCTTAAAATGATTTGTGAAAGCACCAGGAATAGAGTGAAATTAGGGGAAAAAACTGAGGATAATGACTTCGGAAAACCTTAGGTTTAACAACTGACTTCTGATATTACATTTTATTTCCCTCCTCATATTCTTTAGACCAGGAAAGATGTCACATTGGGACCTGATGATTTAAGCCAGATTTTTACCCTACAGGTGCTAGATAATTCTTTTATGCTGTTTTACTACATGAGATATTTTCCCTACATTAACCCTTTATTAGATGTTGTACTCCTATAGGGATATATGTAAACTTACATGGAAAATGAAACAAATGCTGTATAAAATACAACACATGAAGTGGCATGCGCATTCCTGTGTTTTTACTGCAGACAGCAGATGCTCAGGGAAAAAAAAATAAACTCTTCCAAGAGATCTGACTCAAGTCTGTGTGTGGTGGGAATAGCTGGAGGTCACAGGCCACCTCAGGCACAGTATGGGGGACAACTGCCTCCTCCCTTGGCTCAACCAATGGTGACAATACAAACATCTTAGGCCACCAGGCTCATTTTGCCCCCCAGAACACTTAAATCTGGGGCACCCATGCCTGATACTCTTGGAAACAATAATGCCAAATCCCAGGACTGGTAGACTTCAGAGCCATATGCAGAGCACCCTGTGGAGCCCTAGGCTTATCTGGCACTTTTCAGGAAGCTGTTGCTCAAAATAACACCCACAGGAGAGACTGCATGGAAAGGCATGATTCTGCCAGGAGGCACAGTCCACTTCACCCCTGCTAATTCTGTGTAGAGGCACCAGACTGGAGGTAGCTGGCAGGACTCTCAGGTGCTCAAGTGTAGTGTTAATTAATCTCAATTTCTAAATTAATCCTATTTCATTTGCTTCAGCGATGGGGTAACAGGGGGTGAGAGGCAGTTATTAAAAAATCTTTAATATGACAGATGCAGATGACTATCAGGTATGATCTGTCAAATCACAGATTAAAAAAAGAAAGAGAGAAGGAATCCTCATGGGAAATTCTGCTGGAAGGAGCCAGTGATATTATTCATAAACACAGGTGCATACCCACCACATACACAGACCCAACACATACACACCTGGGTATAAAGACACCTGCATACAAAGACACACCGCACAGCCACATACTCCAATTGGAAAGACAAGTAAATAGAAAAGGGGGGCTTTCTGAGTACCTTGAGGTCAAATTCTGAAGCTGCTTCATCCTGCTGAAGTTGTCAAGTTGTGTGCTCCTCTCATGTATTATAGTTTTCATTGCAGTCACAGCCTGTGTTACATAATCCCTTATTCTAGAAAATGCATGTATTTGCTGCAGAATGTGGCAAGACTGTGGCTTGAAATTATGACTTGAGGTGTCTGTAAGTCAAACTTTTTTAAGAGAAGAAGTTCTTGTTCCAGAATCCTACCCAGGGTTAAGCAGTCATCTTGCACCAAAATACATTTACTGGCTTATTAGCGGAAGGCACGGTCTTCTGATCCTGAGTCTCAGTTCACATATCCCTGTATCTGTTTCCTGGAAAGCTTGCCCAGAGGAGGTTCCCCACACTTTGAAGTCATTTCATAATAAAGTTCCTTCTAGTCATTTCAAAGAACAGCATTGTTTATTTCTCAAAGCCATTATGTCACCAGAGCCTAGCAACACTTTCTGGTGAGTCTCCCTCTGAACAGAGGAAATTTCTTATCCCTAAACAAATGCACCTGTCCCAGTCAAATGCCATAAACATTAGCGTTCTCTGTTTGGCTATTTTTAAACTGTTAAACAAAGTCTATCTCAGGAGATGATTCAATTATCTAACTCAAAATTAGTCAGATATTTTATGTACCCTAACCTTCCTATTTAATGAAATTTAAAAAGAAATATATCATATGTGACTTTACTTTTAAATGTGATTTCTATGTTTGTGGATAACCAATAATTGTTTTTATTTTTTTTAAAAAAAACCTGTATGAACAGACTGTTTTCCCAGTGGGAATGAACTCCAAATACCAGGGCGAGGAATGACCTACAATCTTGAAAAGCTGAAACATTCCCAGGAGGAAGTAGCCTCCCAGGTATTTTTCTTCTAGGCTTTTTGTAGCTTTTTGTCCCTAAAAGCACTCAATACTGAAATAGGTCATCATGTGGAAAGATGTTAAAAAGATATTTTCCTGCCCTCTGAATCATGTCATTCAATGTTTTCTAGTCCCCTAAACATTGAGAAGAAACAAAACTGTATTAGAGATAATCAAATTCTATAAGCACCTTTTGACTTTTGCGTGATAGATTTAGTCTGGAGTTCAGATTTAGGTTGTGAGGATGACAAAGGTTGGGGCTGGGGATTGGCAAAAGGAAATCAGCATCCTCTCTCTTGTAGATTGTTCATAACTCACTCATGCTTCAGATGTCTATTGCTTCAGATGTCTATTTGTTTTTTAAAATTGAGGTAAAATTGACATGAAAACATTCTGTTTGTTTCACATATACAACATAATGACTCTGTATTTGTATATACAGCAAAATGATCACCACAAATAAGTCTGTTAGTGTGTTACTAAGGGATATCAAGGGACCCCAAACTGTTAAGGATTGAATGTTCTAAAAGGCATCTGGCCACCCATGTGCACAGAAGCAAAATATACATAGCCTTAGTCTGATAAATTTTTAATAAAATTGGCATGGAGAAAGAGACAGAGATTGAGAAAGAGAAAGAAATGAATTTCAAACAACAGTTTCCCAATAAAACTCCAAAAATTATCCATCCTCTTTGGGCAAATGACTAGCCAAAAAGACTTGGCCCAGAGTGGGGATCGCTGAAGCCTGAAAGTTTACCACAAGTACTTTTGGTGGTCAACTACAAGAAGAGGGTTAGACAGGTCCCAGAAAACTGGGACAGGGGAGAAACTCAAAATTCAAAATGTACCACATAATAATCTACCATGAAAATAGGATAATAACTGCCAATGTTTCTGACAAGGATCAGAAGCAGCCCCCATTTTTGTTTCTCATTCACATGTCTCTCCCAAGTATCTATTTCAAGTATCTCTACATGTTTCTCCTCCATGTGTTTTCTCTCATGTGGCTCCTCTCAGAAGTAGCAGGATGCAAGTCAGAGTCAAAAATAAATGCATCAGAGCACACATTTGTCCAGTTATGTCATACATGATTTCTTAACACCATCTTCAGTTCTCAGCCAACACCCTGTTCAGGAAGTTAACTTCATGATGTCCTGAGAGTAGTAGTTCTCAGTACCTGACGTCTCTTCAGATTGGATATGGGGTGGCGCCTGTGAAATATGTCAGGGGATGTTGTTCATTCAGGAAGCCATTCGAAAGCTCACATTTTGCTCCTGTTGCTCCTCTGACAAATCTAGTTAATATCAGTCACAATACATGCTCACTATTTTTTTTTCCCTCTGGATGAAAACTTTACAGGTTTACTCTTTCAAATATGCAACACAGTGTATTTTTGTTGCCTCACTGTACATTATATTCCCAGGAGTTATTTATTTTATAACTGGGAGTCTGCACCTTTCATTCTGTTCATCCCTAACCCTCACTTTTGCTACCACCAATCTATTCCTTCTATCCTGTTTTCTCTGTATAAGTTTGATCATTCCTATTTTTAGAGTCCACATATTAGTAAGCTTTTAAGGTATGTGTCCTTTTTATTTCACCTATATAATGTCCTCAGAGCCCATTAATATTGTCTCAAATGACAAGATTTTATATTTTATTTCTGAATAATATATATATTTATATACTATGTATGCATACTTATATACACAATTCATTTTGTCCTTACATTCCTATATCTATTCATCCATTGATGAATACTTAGGTTCCTTCCATATCTTGGCATTATAAATAATGCTACAATAAACATGGGGGTACATATACCATTTTGAGTTAGTGTTTTTGTTTTCCTGAGATAAATGGAACAGAAATGGAACAAGTGGTTCTATTTTTAAGTGGTTATATTTTTTAATTTTTGAGGAACAGCCATATTGTTTTCCATGGTAACTACATTTCTACCAATAATATACAAGGGCTCATATTTTTCTATATTTCTATAAAAAATGTTTGCTATTTTTTATTAAAAGCCATTATAGCAAGTATAAATTGATATCTCATTGATGTTTTTGATATCTGCTTCCCTGATGATTTGTGATGTTGAATATTTTTTCATATACCGGTTGGCCATATTTCTATCTTCTTTAGAAAAATATCTTGTGGGTGTTCCATTCTTAAATTAGATATTTTTGCTATTGAATCATGTAATTACCATGCAGATACCTTGACTACTATCCCCTTAGCAGGGATATGCTTTGCAAATAGTTTCTCTCACTTAGTAAATTGCCTTTTCATTTTGTTGGTGGTTTCTTTTGTTGTGCAGAAACTTGTCAGTTTGATGTGGTTCCACTTGGTTGTTTTTTTATTTAATTCCCTTTGCTTTGGCTCAAAAATAATCATTTCCATGATGTATACAGTCAAGATTTTATGCCTATATTTTCTTCTAGGAGTTTTGTGGTTTCATGTCTTTTGTTCAAATATTTAATCAATTTTGAATTAATTATCAGTATTTTTACATTGATTTTGGGAGGCAGCTATTCTAACCACTATACCACCAATACTGTATTGATTTTACAACCTACAACTTTACTGAATTTATTAGTTCTAATTTTTTTGTAGAGTCTGTAGGGTTTTCTATATGTCATAAAATGTGCAAATATTGTCATCTTGGCTTCCTCCTTTCCAGTTTGGTTGCCTGAACTATATTTTTTAGTATGTAATAATTGGATAAGTGTTTCCTGAGATAAATCAAGCCTGAGTTAGAGGTAATAGTTTCAATGTGCCCATAGTCAAGAAGGAATAAGACAAATGTCAATGTCCACATTTATTTTGAAGGAATGTGTGAATTACAGTTGAATACGTATAGGTCTTAGTCTCTGACATTCATCTAAGAGCCTGCTATTTAAGTCACTGCGTGAATTATCTTATTTAATTCTCATAATAACTCAATGAGCCAGTTTACACATGTAATTCCTTGTTGCAGATGAGGAAGCTGGAGCTAAGTGAATAGCTCGTTGTTGCACAAATTTTGAATATAATCTCTTTAAACTTTTACTGGTTTATACACAGTTGTCAGAAAAACCTTCTCAATTATTACTTTGATCAGTATTGGACTGATAAAAGTAACTGACTTTTCCACTGATTCCCTACTGCATACATAATAAATCTCAATGATGGATCGAGATACTAGCACTGAATTTCTATTTTGCTACCATGTTGTCCTTGTCTCTCTTGCAGGAGTAATTGTCTTTCGCCTATTTTTCCATATAGCTAAAGTTTTCTAATGTCTGAACCTTTTCTCCAACCTTGAGAGTAGTATTTGAGAGCTAGGTAGCTGGCATCTAGTCATCTAATGTTCTCCATGCCATAGTGAAGAAAGGTCATGCTCTGCTATGATACCTGCAATCTATTAAGTACCTGTATGTACCAGGATATTTGTCTCTTCTGACATCTGTAACTATACCACTTGTCTACAAGATGTCAAGATATCACAGATTGTCTGCTTATATTAATTTTCTAGGGCTACCACAATAATGAACAACAAACCAAGTGGCTTAACCAACAGAAATATATTGTCTTAGAGTTTTGGAGAATAGAAATCTCAGATCAATATTTTAGCAAGGTTGTTTATTTCTAAGGGAGAGAGAATAAATTCTATGCCTCTTCACTATCTTCTGGTGCTTCATTGGAAATCTTTGGCATTCCTTGATTTGTAGGCGCATCACTATGATCCCTGCCTTCATCTTTATATGTTCTCCTTACGTGTATGTTTTGATAAATCTCCTCCTTTTAAGGATATCTGTTATATTGAATTAGGGCCCACTATAATGAACTTAACAGCACTAATTACATTTATTCACAAGTAAGATCATATCTGATCTAGTATGGATGTAGGTTATCAACAAGTGGATTTTGGAAACGACACTCTTCTATCCATATTAAGGTCCCGTTATTTGTCCAGTGCTCTATTTGTGTCCCCCTCTGATTTAATTTGCAATCACTGAGTCCTAAATTTTTACCTTTGTCAGTTTGCAAATTTAATAACCTTTGAATCATAGCAGAAATTTGAAATGAAAGCATTTAGAAAAAATTCTAAGGTGAATCAAATCTGATAGCCTTGTCCAAGCAACTGCTTCATAGGTCAGGGCCCAGTGGGGAGCTGAGAGAGAATTCTAGTCACAATTATCTGAAAAGGAGTACTTTATAAAATTCAAGTATTTTTCTTCATTTTAATAATGAACTTGACATAGTAGGTGCTGCAACTATATCTGCAAAGGCACAGCTTAGTTATATGAGGTACTATAGCTGAATAAAGGGAAACAGGATACGTGTAATGAAGTCCTTCCAAATGTCATTGACATAGTTTCTATTTTTTTATCAAGTCAGATAGATAAATATTTCCTTCCAGCGTCGTAGCAAAAGTGTAAGATATACCTTATCAATATCTCATTGAGTTGTCCTGTAAATCTACAAGTACATTACACTATCCATGTATCCTATCATAAGGCATCCACAGTAACATTAGCACTTCACAGTGGCTACAAATTTGACCTGTTAAACCAATGAAATATTTTTAGCTTTCTGCAGATGTCACTTTGACTGTGTTTAAACCACTTTTAAAGGTTAGAAAGAAAAAATCTATTTTTGAAACAAGGTTCAGAAAACACTTTAAAAGATTGCTTTGAGGTTTGTAGCTTAGTTGTACAAATGTGCTGTGATTCCTAGTCCAAAAGGAAAGTCATTCAATATTTACTTGTAATTAAAAGCAAAAGAGAATATTTTAAAATGACAAAGGAATAAAAACAATAGATGGAATGAAAGCTTTGTCTCCAAGATAAGTGTATCAAGATTAAAGAGTGAAAGTCAAGAATTTGTAGGTAATTGGTAGGAGAAAACGGACAAAATTGACCTTTTAACTACTTTAAATTTTTTAACCTTTTCTGTTTTATATCCCATGTTTTATATCCTATTATTTGCTATAGAACCATGGGAAATATTTAAACTGCTAGGAGAGCTCATTCGAATCTAGTACCCATTCACTTGTAGAAAGTTATTGAAGTTGTTGATCAAGATACTAATGGCTAACCTGCTTTAAATGTGATATGCAAAGTATTGAAATAGTTCCTTAGATTTAGACTCTACCAAGTCTTAATGTACTTGTACTTGTATTCCTACAAGTACTAATTGTTTTTATCAGAGCTAGCCAGGACTTTATTAAGTTTAGTTGAAGTTGGCCTACAGTTCAGTTGGGAGATTTTGACATTTGCTGTCAAGGATTTAAGGTGTCACTATGACAGGGACATGAAAAGTTGGCAACGCAGACAGAAATAGGCAGTGACTTTTAAGCCTTTGTGTCAAAAGAAACAAGGCTAATATTATTGGAAAATAATAGGTCTAAGGGGATTAGAAGAAAGAAGTACGTAGCATAAGTAGATAAGCATACCTTGGAAAAAATGGCAAAGGGCAGAGGGAAGATTCCTACGATGACAGGGTACAAAAGTCTCAGGAGAATATAGGATGAGATAATATGGGTACGGAAAATCAGTTGAGAGTGTTATAATTTAAAATCTTTTTATAAAGTTGATTAATAATGAAAATATTAAATGACTATAATTAAAGAGAACATTTATAAGTAGTTCTTTCCTGTTTCCAGTTGAGAACAGCAAGGCTTTTTTCCCAAGAAGCAAGAGGTCTTTCAGATTTTGAATGCTACATTTGAACCCTCCAATCTACTACAGAGGGCTCTTCAGTAGTCATTTAAAACTGCTCAATCTCAGAAGAGAAGGAAGAAAACAGAGGAATTTAGATTTGGTAAAAGTTCAAAAGGAATATGAAGACATGGAGATAAAAAAATCCCAAAAACCTGTTTTAGTGAGGAAAATATTCATGTCCTATAAAAAATTCTCTACATTTATTTTGCTACAATTCTTTATTTTAAAATAATTATCAATTATTAAAGATCCTTTTGGACTGGTTTTGTGTCTTTTCTAGCAAATTGTATTTTCTTGTGTACTGTTATATGGTCAGTATTTTAAAAGTTTAATTATTTTTTACATGATTATCTTTTATTATATTCACAAAGCTGTGCAACCATTACCACAACCTGGTTTTTGAATATTTCTATAACCCTAGAATGAAACCTCAATGCCAGTGGCAGTCACTCCTCAATCCCACCCCCACCACAAATTTACTTTGTCGCTATGGATTTTTCTGTTCTTTTCTTAAATTAACTAATCAATTTTTTGTGGGAAGAAAACAGGTTATAGATAGGTATGCATATTACAATACCATAATTATAAAATTATAAACCATGCAAAATGATATATTACTTACTGATGTGTGATTTACAAGTTTCAAATACCACAGGAATGATAAACATCAAATCCAGTGTACTGAATATTATTTCTGGGAATGTATAATGGGGAATAGGATAGAAGAAATATCACAGAGAATGTCAACTATCTCTGTGATGGCTGGGTTTTTTTAATTAATTTATTTTTTTAATTTTGCATATATAGGTGTATTCATATTTATATTACATTATTGTGTACCCTAGGGCTCTCCTACTTCCCTAACACCTGTTAACCATCCTGCTCTTTTTTGCCCTTTACTTTCCCTGCCTTCTTCCCTTCCTTCTCTCTTGCTCCATTGTTCAGTCCCATTGGTTGTTTCTAATTTTTCTTATTCATTTGTTTTTCCCTATATCCATCATATAAGTGAGACCATCCTGTATTTCTCTTTTCCTTTTTGGCTTTATTTCTGCTAATATAAGTCCTTATATTTCCATTCATGTTGCTGCGAATGACATATGTTTGTCCTTCTTGATTGATGCGTACATAGTGTTCCACCATGTACATGTACCACATTTTGTTCATCCAACTGTCGGCTTGGGGGCATTTGGTTTGTTTCCAAATCTTGGCAATTGTAAACAGAGCTGCAATCAACATGTGCATATAGGTGTCCTTTTAAATTAGTGTTTTCATGTACTCTGAGTAGATTCCCAGTAGTGAGGTTGCTGGGTCAAATGGTAATTCCACTTTGAATTGTTTGAGCGTCACCACACAGTCTTCCATAGTGGCTGGACCAGTTTGCACTCCCACCAGCAGTGTAAGAGAGTTCCTTTCACTCCACATCCATGCCAACACTTATTGTTGTCCGTTTTATTTACATGGGCCATTCTTACTGAGGTAAGATGGTATCTGTGTGGTTTTAATTTGCATTTCCCTTATTATTAGTGATGTGCAGCATTCTTTCTATGCCTATTAGCCATCTATATCTCCTCTTTTGGTGAAGTGTCTTTTTAGTTCTTCTCTCCATTTTTTTACTGTGTTTTTTGCTTTGTTTTTGTTGAACTGTAGGAGTTCTTTGTGCATCTTTGTTATCAGACCCTTGTCACTTGTCTGGAGGGCAAAAATTTTCTCCCAGTTGGTTGGGTTTCTTATTGTTTTGTTTATTGTCTCTTTTGCTGTACAGAAACTTAAAATGTTTAGTTCTTGACCTCTATTTTCCTTAGATTTCTCACCTGTAAAATGCAGATTATACTAATGATTGATTAGGTTTTAGAGTAGTATTGATCAAATAAATTGTTACCTCAAAGGATATTTAAGCACAATAAATACTCACTGAGGGAGAGGAATATTGGCATTATTTGTAACAACAAAATAACAATTTATTTTATTACTTAAATAAACCAAAAGTATTGTCACCTTCTTCTACTGAAGGAATATGTGTGTACGTGTGTGTGTACGTGTATATATATGTATGTTGAAATTATTTTCATTTTGGATTTTTGAACGTATAATGAAGATACTTAAAATCTATGCTTTAAGAATTTTACATGAAATGTAGTCTAAAATGACTTTTCTAACTATCATCTTTTGTGTATTATTAAAGACTATTTTAGAATATACTTGATATCAAAAGTATATTCGAAAAGTGCTCTATAAGAGTATGATACTATAAATATTAAGGTAAAGATATATACACATATGTACTCTTTTACAAACATTGAATACTACTTAGTAGAATATTGTATCAATAAAAAAGTATTTTATTTTTAATTAAAATTTTAGCACATTTGAACAAAGTAGGAAAATTCACTTTTTTTGAATTGAAAATTCAATTGTGTTTGTGCAAAAATGCAAGATATTTTTGAGATAGTGTATTTGTCCTGAACCCCTCTTAGACAAGAATGAGGTATTATTCATTTAGTACCCTCCCTGACTCATACTAAGTACTAAATACATACTTATAAATGAATCAATGAATTAATCAATTGGTCAATGAACATATTAGTACATGAATGGAAGAATGAAAGGCAAAAACTTAGCAAAGAATCACACACACACATATGCACACACACACGTGCACGCGCTCACGCACACACACACACACACCAGAAAGTGACTATCCTGTCCTTCCTTCCCCATCATTTGTTTGGTTTTTGCTGCTTAGGGAGATTCTGAAGAAATTTATTTTTAGAATGCTGAGAAACTGTTTCTTAAACAAGAAACATGTCAATCAGAAAACTGTAGCCATAGTTGACAGTTTTAGAGGAGATTGATGTATTTTCATACCTTGAATTCAAGGGCCACTAAAAAGTATTTTCACTCACAGACCAAATTAAAAGGTTGCAAAAGAACATAGAAAGAAGAACAATCACCCTAGTACTTATTTTTTTAAATGTCTCTTTATGTTAGCTCCATAGTGACAAAATACTTTTCCACACTTTTATCCCTAACACCTAGAAATATTCTTGTATATTTATTATCTGTGCCATAATAAATCTTGTGGAATGAGTTAGCGAATGAATTAATAGTATTGGAAATAGGTGAAAAATGATGCAAGAATTCAAGGAGATATGCACATATGCTCATATTTAAAAAATGGATTGATAGAAGTAATTGAAAATCAAGAAAAAGAAGATTTTGAATGTCTATGGGAAAAGACTGATAACAAGATACAGCAGATTCTAGCACAAACTGAGCAGCAATGGGGGTGGAAAGGGTCATTTTCTAAAAGTTTGGTAATATTGAGCTTAAATTTTCTAACCAAAAAGGTTTGAGCAATTTAGAAGAAAGGAAACATTCAAAAATCACAACAAAAGCAAGTTATATATTGTGTTTCTCTGCAGACTTTATAAAACAGCAATTTTTCTCTCAAATGTTCTCTAAATGTTTACAAGAAAAAACATTTTATGGGCATACAGATTTTAGATTCCTTTCCATCTCTGGGTATTATGTAACTTATTTAAAAAACAAGATATAACAAATGTTTCTGTACCTGCAACACTGAAAAGGTCTTTCTACAAAAGGAGTATATTCTCCACAATATATAAGGCAATGCATATATTGGTTTACAACACTGTATATGATTTTTAAATATAGGTAAATATTACCTCACCATGACAATGAAAGCACCCATCATCCTCCACCGGTCTTTGGTTCTGTATTCTCCTCAAAATTATCATAATTGAAAAAGGCTATAAGAATTCAAATTAATGGAAGACCAGTCAGCTTTCAATTCTCCAAAATACAATACAGCTATCAGATTCTTGATTTACTTCATGAGAAAAGGGCCAGTGGTAACATCACAGAACAACAAGTGATGATGATAGTAGTTTATTATGGTCAATAAATTAGGCTGTCTCCTTTCACATGAACAATTATTCCCCAGGTTTACAACTTCATTTTGCTAGTATATACAATAAGGATAAAAACCATAAATAAAGAAGTAGGGTTTACAGGTATAGTCAACTGATACCTTAATTATGCAAATAAAAATATTAAACATTTTATTCAAAGTCACAGAGTGTTAAGGACAAAAATATTAAAAAAAAAAAACTCCTGTTTCCTGATTCTTATACAGTGCATTTTTATTATATTATATACTGAGGGGAAATATTTGACTATGTTGATGTTACAGAGAACAATATAATGGAGGTCTCACTCCTTAAACAGCCATTTATTGAATAAATTTTATGAGACCAATCTTTTTCATCATTAAATCTCCAGTGAGTTGCATAAACTCTTACACTTGATAGGTGTTATATAGATGTCTTATTTAGAGATAGTTAACTGTTGTGATTTTTGTGCTTTATTTTTTATGTTCTATTCTTTTCAACTTACCTACATATTAGATCTTTACTTCAATTATTATACTATATTGCTTGTTGTAGCTTTATAATAAATATACATATATGTATAATTTACATACATGTATAGGTCTTAAGCAGTCTGATAGATTTTAGCAAATATATATATACACATAAAACCATGTACAGAGTACAAATATTTTATATGAGTCCTTTGTCAGTTATATGTATTATGAAAACTTCCTGGGCTGTAGCTTGCCTATTCTTTATCTTAATAATGCCACTTATTCTACTGCAGAAAATCCCCTCAGATGCTTTGTGGACAGTCTCTTCATTCTGCCCACCCACAGAGGTACTTTTCAATTTCTGTTGCCATAGATTAGCTTTGTTTTTTCTTGCAAATTATATAAATAAATTAGTTGAGTTCATGGCTGGTTTCTTTTACTACTCGTGTATTTGAAATATATTCATATTACTGCCTGTATCAGTAGTTTTTTTCTTTTCCATTAGGCGGTAGCATTTTATTGCATGACAATAACAGTCTGTTTATTCATTCTCTTATTGATGGATATTTCTGCAATTATGAATATGAATGTTGCTGTGAACATTTTTACTATCATTTTTGGACATTTCATGCACTTATTGACCATTTATATTGCTTTTCTGTGAAATATTCAAGTCGTTGCCTATTTTGTAATTGTTTTCATTTTTATTACTTTATAAGACTTCTATATATTTTCTGTATATGAATCATTGATATATATGTATACATACCTTTATATATATGTTTATATATATGTACATTTTAGGGATAGATAGATAGATAGATAGATAGATAGATAGATAGATAGATAGATAGATAGATAGATAGATAGATAGATAGATATAAAACCTTTCCCCAAATTGCTTGTCTGTTACATTTTTAATGTTTCTTTAATATGCTAAGTTAATTTTAAGAAAGTTCAACTTGTGATGGAAATACCTTGCCAATTACAGAGATAATATTACAAATATTTTATTCTTTTCTTTCTTCTGTACCTTATGAATTGAGGTCAAAGATCTATCTCAAATTAATGACTGTTCTTATAGAGTATAAAGTTTGGGTTGTTCAAGTACATTTGTTAGATTTTTCTTCTCTCCAGTGAGTGAATTGGTGTCTTATCTAGAGATCAATTAACTATTGTGAGTTTTTGTGCTCTAGTCTTTACAACTGATCTACATATTATGTCTTTAATTTAATATTATACTATAGTGCTTACTGTAGCTTTATAGTAAATATTGAAATATAGTGCTATTTTAAAATAGGTTGTTCTGGCTATTCTAACTTTACCCAAATTCTAGAATCAATTTTTCAGTTTTCAAAATGATCTGTTAAAATTTGATAGCTATAGTATTGAATGTACAGAAAATTTTGGAAAGAAAAAAATCCTTGAAATGTTTTATGTCAGTAAATATGGATATATATTTTCATTTATTGGAGATATTATATATTTTCAATAGATATCTCTCATGATTAAATGTTTTTATGTATTTGTTATGTTTCTATTATTCTCTGAATTTTCATTGCTTGTGTATTAGAAACTCTCTTGATTTTTGTGAGTTGACTTTGCAATTAACAATCTCACTAAATTTACTTAGTAGTTATAGAGTATTCTTGTCTATGAGACTTTCTACATAAAATCAATCATTTTAGCTACAATCAGTACAGTTTTAATTCCTTTTATAGGTCTTTAAGTTTTTGTTTCTTTTTCCAACCTTATTGTACAAAAAGAAAATTCCATAAAAATATCAAAAAAAAAAGATGAGGATATTCTTACTTTCTTTGAAAGAGTGAGAGAAAACATAAAATATTTTATGGTTTAGGATAATAGTTACCTGTAGATTTATGGAGATGTACTTTATTAGACAGAGAAGTTTCCTTTGTCCTGAAATTGCAGAGTTTTATTAAGAATCAAAAAATGGGGAGTACTAAAAAGACACTTCTCCAAAGAAGAAATACCAATGGACAACAGGCATATGAAAAATTATTCAATGTCACTAGCAATCAGGGAAATGCAAATCAAAACCACAATGAAGGCCGGGCACGGTGGCTCGTACTTGTAAGCTTCAGCCTATGAAGCGGCTGGGGCTAGGGATCGCGGTTCGAGTCCCGCTGGGGCCCGTAGTGAGACCTAGTTCCAAAAAATAGCTGGGGTGGTGGCGTGCGCCTGTCATCCCAGCTACCTGGGAAGCTGAGGCTGGGGATTGCTTGAGTCTGTGGTACCCCGGGCAACGAGAGCCTGCGGTTCCACAGGCAAAAATAGCAAGACCTAGTCTCAAAAACAAACAAACAAACAAACAAAACAAAAAACAAAACCACAATGAGATACCACCTTACACCAGTAAGAATGGCCTATAAAAGGGGGGGGAGGGGGAACAAGAAGTGCTAACGTGGATGCGGAAAGAAACACTCTTAAACTGCTGGTGGGGATGTAACCTGGTCCAGTCACTATGGAAAGCTGCGTAGAGGACCCTCATACTAATGAAAATGGAACTACCTTTTGACCAAGCAATTGCTCTGATGGGAATCTACCCAAAGGAGACCTCAATGTGGGTACAAAGGGACACCTGTGCTCATATGTTTATTGCAGCACTACTTATAATTGCAAGAACATGGAAACAACCCAAATGTCCCAAAACAGACAACTGGATGAAAAAGATGTTGTACATCTACACAATGAAATATTACTCATCAATTAAAAATAACAAATTTGATGAATCTATGGTAACATGGATGAACCTAGATTCTAGAAATCATATTAGCTGAAACAAGGCAGAAAGAAAAAGACAGGAACCAAATGATTTCACTAATATATGGACAACCAAATGAAAATATACAATGGGGAGCAGGGGATCAGCTGGAGCAGCCAGGGAGGGGAGGTGGTTACTGACCCCCCGGGATTACAATGATGTGAAATATATATATAATATATATATATATATATATATATATATATATATATATATATATATATATATATATATATATAATATATATATATATATATATATATATATTTCACATCATTGTAATCCCAGGGGGTTATATATATATATATATATATATATATATGTACATATATATGTTATTTATATAATAAAAAATGTATATTCCATTTTGTCAAAGGTTGTTTTCTACATCAGTTTAAATAGTTATGTTTTTCTGCTTTATTCTGTTAATAATGTTGAGCTATATTATAGAAATTTTTTCATCTTGACCAACATTTGCATAACTGAGATAAAATCCATTTGTTTATAATACATTTCAGTGTGTGTATATGTATGTGTGTGTGATGTGTGTGTGTGTGTAGTCAAGTAGTTTCCATGTTGTTAAGGATTTTGTATCCTTGTTCACAAAAGATATTGCCTATGTTTTCCTGATAATACCTTTACTCAATTTTGGTAACAAATTGTATTTGTCAAATAGTGTTTCTTTTTTAATTAGTTGAAGGAATTTATGTAGAATTGACACTAGACTACTTGAATACTTGACAAAACATCAGTGACACTATCTAAGTCCTTGAGTATGTTGTAGGAAATTTTCTAATTTATGAATTCAATTTATTTTATAGTAAAGGTGCCAATGTTTTAACTACATCAGTTTAGATAATGATCTTGTTCAAGGAATTTGTATTTAAAATTGCTAGTACAGGATTGATTGCTATACTTTTATTTTCTGTAAATTCCCTAATAGTTCGTAGTTAGTAATCTGCAATTTCTCAATAAATTTTGCTAAAATTTTGACATTTATTAATCTTTATAATGATTCTGCTAATGACATTTTGATTATCTGTTTTTATATTTCATTGATTTCTGGTTTTGCCTTCATTATTTATTTTCTTCAATTTGTGCTTAATTTGCTCCATTTTGTCTAACTGCTAAAGTAAAAGTTTCAATCATTTAGTTTTAATGATTCCTCTTTTGTACAATAAACATTTAAGCTATGCATTCCTTTTGTACAACTTTAGCTGAATCACAGAAATCTTGTATATACTGTGATTTTATTATAACTCATTTTGCAACAATTTCCAATATCATTTATGAGTACTTCTTTGACCTGTGGGCTATGTAGAAATTCCAGGTATTTTAGGATTTTTATGGAGCTTTAAAAATTTATTCCTCATAGATATAATGTGAATGTATGATTTTAATCCTTTAACATTTTGATAGCTTTTTAATGACATTATAATCTATTTTGGTGAACAATTCATGTACACATGAAAACATGTGTGCAACTATTCACAGATGTAATATGGTATATCAATGTTAGTTTGAGTTTCATTTCTCAGTAAGAGGTCATGAATATCTTTTCACGTCCTTACTGGATCTTTATATATATATATATATTTTTTTTTTTTGAAGCGTAAGTTCAGTTCCTCTGTTCATTTTTTGATAGTGGTATATGTTTTATTATTTTAACTGTATGAGTTCTCTATGTATTTTTAATATTAACCACCTGTCTACTATATGATGTGCAAGTATCTTCCCAATGGATTTATTTTGCTGCACAGAATTTGTGTAGTCTGATGTGGTCCCCTATGTTTATTTTTACTCTTACTTCCCTTATCACTGGAGTCAAGTGTCCAAGAACATCTCTAAGGCTGATGTCAAGGAACGTATTGCCTTATTTTCTTCTATGTGCTTTATGGTTTCAGGTTTTAATATCCAAGTCTTTATTCAATTCTGCATTACATTTTCTGTATGGTGTTAGATAATGTTATAGTTTTATTCTTTTGCATGTAGGTGTCCAGCACTATTTATAAAGGATTTTCCTTGCTGCATTTTAAGTTCTTGGCTCCTTTATCACAAATTACTTCTCTGTGTATTTACAGTTTTATTTCTAGACTCTCATTTATGATTTGTCAGTTATTATTCCACAAGCAAGTTGTTTTAATTATTAGTGCTTTGTAGTATGCTTTAAAGTTGACATTTTTATTACATTTCCCCCCTTTTTTGTCTCAGATGCAGTCTTTCTAGTCTAAATCTTTTTATTCTGTCCAAATGATTTCCATGTTTTTTGTCCTATTTCTTTGAAGAATTGTTTTGGTATTTTGATGAGATTACTTAGAAGCTGCATATTGCTTTTGATAATATAGCTATTTTAATGATATTTCTCCCAATCCATGAGCACAGAACACTTTTCAATCTCTTTGTGTCTTCTTTTCTCTCAATAGTGTTTCATGGGTTTCAGTGTACAGGTCTTTCACATCTTTGAATTTCACTAAATTTATTCCAAGTCATTTAATTATTTTTGATGAGCTTGTAAATGCCACTATTTTCCTATCTTCCTTTCTTGCTGGTTTTTGTTTGCATATGAAAATCAACCCAATTTTCATATCATTTTTACAATCTGTCGCTTTATTTCTAATAGCTTTTTGCTGAAGTCTCTGATTTTTTCTGAGTCATATGCAAATAGTGATAGTTTTATTTCTACCTTTCCAATTTGGATATGTACAGGTATTGTAGTCTTTCCTCATTCTAGCTGCTGTTAAAATTCATCTAATGAAAGCTTCCTTTTCAGCACTGCATTTTTTGAGAATTTTTAATTGATCTTGATTTAAATATTTTGATTAAAAAAGTAGAAATAGATGTGAATAATTATTTATTTCTAGAATAGATCTACATAGGAGAGTGAACGATTCTAATTTCTCATTGAGATGTATTTAGGCATTGTTGCAATATTGACCACAAGTTTTAAATACTTTCAAAGTAGAATTAGCATTTACATCCTATATTATCTGGGTCTTAGCTCTAGTGAGATCCAAAGATCCCTGTGTATCTCTACCTGGTGCTAGCTTCAATCTCTGTATATCTCTAGGGATTTTCTTTACCCTTATCCAGTCTCTCACAGACCTCCTGTGACTAGGACAATCTCTGTTCTCCCAGAAGTCTCTGTTAGAAATCCTGTGTGTCCCCCATCTTTTAGAAGCTGTAAATCTTGAGTTGAAATTGAGCCTTCTTAGCTCTTTTCTATACCTTCAAGCTTTTGGAAAATTGTCTCTGAATAGTAAATATTCAAGTAATTGATTTAGTGGTTGAATGCAGATTTATTCTCAGACTGGGGACTCAGCACTCAGATCTTTTCTAGCAACTCACTCACACACACCTTACAATTCTGATAAAGATTCTACTGATTTCCTGTCAACTGGGCTATGTATCTTTTCTTGTTAATCATCCAGGAAGGAAAGCAGATCTGTAGATCTTCTTTCCTAAGAAGTGTTCTTCACTGGAGCTTATTTTATTTAAGGATTCTATCAATGTTACTGTTCTGAAGGTTTCAAGAAAACTGATTTTTCCACTGGATCACTTTGCTTGTGATGGTGAGTGTCATATTCTCTATAACTTACTGCTTCATGGCTGGAGACAGAACCATCACTAGATATAGTCACCGATGTTATGGAGGAAGGTAATGTTCTGTGTTGTTTTCAAATTCCATATCCATTGCTAATATTCTCATAATTATCATGTTATATATAAAACAAATCTTTTTTTAAACATCTCAATTTTCTCAGATGTAAAAAGGGATAATAATGTCTAAATGATAAAGTTGTTGAGAATTAAATGACTTATTATACATAAAACACTTAGAATGAGACCTGAACATAGTAATTACTAAATAAATCTTTATTTTTATTGTATATTTTAAATAGTTTTCTTTTTTCAAAAAGCATAGAATGTGTTCAAAAACCTCAACAAGATAGAGGATCAAGATAATTGCCCACACCTTGCAGAGAATAGAATTAAAAACCACTGCCAATGATTGAGACAAAAGATATGTCCATAAATAAAGTAGTATTTAATCAACCTGAATAACACTTTCAAGTTGCTGGGGAATACAGTACTTCCTCAGAGGAATTAGGCACTTAGTTGAGTGGGGGAGAAAATAAGCTGCTACATAAATTAAAATAATTGAAGGTGTAACTGTCCCCTCTGGCTTTGAGATATACACCATCATGACATCTATATACCTCCTGGTGTTGATAGAATGACCCACAATGCAACGCGCAGTTGACATTCTTACCTTCTTACCCTCAAGCAGCATTGGCTGACTGTGCTTCATTCTAAGTTCTTGAAATTCTCTAATTGAATGAAATGAAGCTTTGGAAACTAAATGAAGCATCTATTTTGTCTTCAGTTTTTCTTTCCTCTTATTTTTCTTCTCAAGTCTTTCCTCTTTAGGATATCGCTACATGTTATTTTTATTCTTGTATCTTCCAAGTGTACTCCTATTCTCCCTCTCCCTTCTCATGTAACTCAAGTCAAATAAATATCAGGATAGTACTAATGATAGATTATAAAGACAAATGAATATTCATCAGTGAGGATATTTTCCTAAAAATAAATATTCAGATAATAATAGTAATAAAAAAGTCTTAACTTTTTTAAAGAAAAAGTATACAATCCCAGAATTATCTGAATGACATATAGTCTGTTAAATTACAATCTGGAAAAACTGATTCTGATCCACAAATTGTTCTAATCTGACATTCTTAGCTCTGTTTTCTTATGTCTTCTCAGGCTATCCTTTATCTCTTTAGATATTGAAAATATAGTCAATAGCAGAGTTAGTGTATTTACTATTATTGTGATCATACTAATGTGTTACTGCTGCTGCTACACTTATTTCTCTCTCTGTCTCATTCTTCTCTAACAATCCCCCAGAACACACAACTCATTTTCTCTTTTTCCCGCCCTTTACATCTCTCTCTCTCCCTTTTTCTCTCTCTCCCCCTACTCTTTCCACCCTCCCACACCCCTGTCACATATACACAGCAGAAAATAACATACATATATTATAATTCACTTTTAGTTTCTGACTGCTCGATCAGGGAGTTGTTGTTTTTTTTTTTGCTTTTTTTTTTTTTACACTAGGGTCTATAAACAATAATTTATATGTAAGTTTGGATTCATTGCTTATAAATTTGCTAAGAAAAGCAGTTTTCAAGATATAGTATATGCATTTTCAGAAAGAGAAGGTGAAAGTGGGCAACCTGTACTCCCTGCCATCTGTCCCTGTTCATTGTGCTAGATTTGCCACCACCTTTGGTTACATTGTCTACTCCACCTACCCTACTGATGGATTGTCTCCTCTGTACCTTATTTTCAAGGTTTATACTCTCTGAGCTAGACAATCAACGCTAGGCAGCTGCAAAGGACAGGAACACATATCTCAAATCCTGTAGATAACTGCCAAAGGCAGATGATTTCAGGAGCTCCACCTGTCAACAAACTTCCAGTTATTTACATGCTTATACATCACCTTTAAAACACTAACAAGTTCTAGGCCAGGCATGGTGGCACATGTCTGTAAGCGGCAGCCTAGAAAGCCATGGCTGGGGCCAGGGATCACAGTTCAAGTTCCGCCTGGGGCACACAGCGAGACCTAGACCCCCAAAATAGCTGGGTGTGGTGGTGCACACCTGTAGTCCCAGCTACCTGGGAAGCTGAGGCTGGGGGGATTGCTTGAGTCTGTGGTACCCCAGGCAATGTAAACCTGCAGTTCCATAGGCAAAAATAGGGAGACCTAGTCTCAAACACACACACACATGCACACACACACACACACACACACTAACAAGTTCTAATAAAGCTTGACTGTTGGTTACCGTGGTAAACTGGCCATGTCCCAAGGAGGAAGAAAACTACTGACATATGAACTTTGGGTCAGTGAACTAGCATCTTCTGGGATTGATGGTTTTATTCCTGCGCATGAAACAGTATTCTAAGTACAACCTAAAATCACTTGAAAAAGGAGGCTTAGGACATGATGAAATGTCTGCTTTTTGTGTTGCAGCCCAGAGTGTCTAAAGGGAACAGAATTGTGTCCAACTCCCCACAAGCTATGGGAACAAGCTGCTCTAACTTGTTAAGTGGCAGCTCCTATGTACAGCCACACAGCTGGTCTACCAGGCCACCTGCTGTCAGATATTTTATTCCCCAAAGCTTCTGGGGCTGCTGGGCTCCACTGGTTTGAAGAGGTTTTCCTAATACATTCAGTTTGCTATTGCAAATAGATAAGATGATAAGCTACTTGTGGAATGCTCAGTAATATTTAGTGAGATGCAAGGGATGGTTACAGATGAAAAAGAACATATTTTTGCTCCCAGCAAACTGAAGGCATTTTTTCTCTTCTTTAAAAAGCACAGTGAGAAGGCAGCCACCCATGACCCAAAACTCTTTTTATAGTAGAGAAAGAAAACAACCTTCTGTCTTTAACTGGCTTTCGAGACTAGATATAGAGAAGCTCACCCCAAGTGGTATCAGGTATGAGGTGGCAACTCAAAGAAGCAGATTGTTACAGGGCATTAGTGAATAGTGACCTAATCAAGCAATAGAGAAATGTGATTGTAATCATTTTGCCATGCCTGACCCAGAAATAGCTTTTACCTTGACTTCTAAAAGATACTAGTTTTCAATAGAAAATTGAATTGCTGACACCATAAAGACATTCCTTACTCTTCAGCAGGTGTACAGATCAATACCTTTAACCTCCCATCTGCCTTCTATAGGGCAAAGAGCATGAGCTTTAGATCAGGACTTAGTATCACTATTATTTGTTTCTCCCCTCCACTAAAGAATCAGGGAAATTAACTTAGCCCTTTTTAATATCTGTAGATATTGATGAAATTATGTTAGTGCTCACTAAAATGTTCCTTTCACCTTGAGGCATTTCCTGGTCTCTGCTTCCATTATATTATGGAGAAGGTAGAGGCTTAGATGCTCTATGAGATTTGTTCTATATACCCATCTACATATTTATGAATATATTCATATATCTTTTTATATATCTAAATGGATGTGTGCATGTTACCTTAGAGTTATGCATATGTCAGTGCTAGGAATTTGCTTCTCATGCCATTGGTATTTTCTATAGAGAACATAGCAAAACTAAGACCTAGTTCTTGGATAGTATTGTTCATTCTTGTTCCAAAACGAAATATTCTGGAATGCTTAGAGTGACAATGTGAATTAAAAATTCACTGGAAAGGAAAATGTAGGACTTATGAGAGGTCAAAAGGAAATCAATTGTGTTGAAAACATTGTCTAAATTCAATGACTGTGAAGACAACCTCAATGAAAGGGCAATCAACCATGTGGATTTCAGAGAAAAGTTTATGAAGGAACTCATGGCCCTTTGGTCTTGCTCCAGCAGGTTGGTGGTGAGGTTGTCAAGGTGAGATAATAATTTGTAAGAGTATGCATGACTGATTTAATAAGGAACCATTTTATTTGAAATGTTAAGGGAAAGCAAGCTAATCTACCATGGTGGTGGGAATTAAACATACCCCAATCTGCCTCGCCCAACCCTCCTCATTTGGAGTGGTCAAGTGGAAAAAGTGTGAAAAAGAACTCCAACCTACCTGGTGCTTCCAATAAATATGAACCATTTGGGCATGATGTCCCTCATTTCTGGATCTTTATAACTCTTTTTGTGTACTTCATGAGTTTTTATCAGTATATTTAATATGTCCACTTAGAAATGAGACTATAAATAAATGTTTTAGATGTATAAGATTATATTACTATAATATTTATGACCTCTCCTATATTTCGGTTGTTACTAATACTCTCAGAATGAATGAGAAAAGGAATTGAATAAAATATTTAAGCTAAAACAAGACTGCTAGATATACAACTATAAAATGCTGACAGAAGAAAGGAGAATGACAAATATTCAGAAATAATAAGTACATACTATCAGAATGGAAAAAGGAATTAGAAGAATCAGGTGTAGAGTGACAGACAAGATGCTTCGTTGAAGACTCTGGAGACCTGGTTTTAATCCTCACTGTCACTAGCTGAGTGATCTGAAGCAAGTGACTAAATTTCTCCCAGACAGGAATTTCTCATCCACTAACAAAAAAAGATCTTTTAAGAAATGAAATTGAAGTTGGAACCTCAGTGTACTAAAGCTTTGTTTCTTTTGTTGAAACCCATCTTGGCATTCTCCTTCTCCAGCTCCTCACAGTGGCCATGGGTCACCTGCTTAATAATCTAACAATTCAGAGGATCATAATTTGAAAACCAGGCAAGTAGTTAACATTTAATAATCTTTCTTACAGTATTATTCTTGCTTTTGAGATTCAAACTCTTATAGAAAATTCTGGGTTACCTTGAAAAAGTAATCAAAATGATATTAAAGAGGAATGCAGATGGAAAAGATAGCTAATTGTTTACTAGTCCAAAAAGAAAGAGTTAGGAAAAACATGCACTATAAAAGAAAGATGAGTTCCTGGGGGGTGTGTAGCCCCTAAATTAATGCTAATCTAAGAAATATCTATATAAGTAGGGTAGAAAGAGTCATGTAAATACTTCACAAAAGTAAAGTGGTTCAGATGTAGTCATATCAGCTTTGGAACACTGATGTGATGTGAAATGCCCCTTCATCAACCAGCAAAATATTCTCAATCAATTCAAATTTACTCAGGCTGCTGTGTACCATTCTAGTTTCCTTTCTGCAATAATTTAGTGAAGGGAATTAAATTCTATTACTAAGGAAATATTCAACATTGTGAAACATGAGGAATATTAAATGTATTGGCTCACCCTTTAAAAAGGGTAGATATCTGTACAAATGGAAAGATATCTGACCAGGGGCAACTCAATCTTTTGCAACCAAGTATAAAATAGGACTTAGGATGGAGCTAGTTTGGGAGCAACATATAGTATTTTTATCATTCTCCACCAAAGATTTTGCCTAATGCTACTCAACAGTGCTTTTAAGAAAAGTTCACACAGCTCTTTCCTGAGTTTTAATATATAACTGCTACCATTTGTGATGTTAAAACTTTTGGGAGACCTTGAATAATTTTACCTTTTATTTAAGGCTGAAATTTCAATTTCCAAGTTTTAATTCTCCCAGTGGTCTGTATATGTGCTGCCAGATGGACTATGGAGTGGAGAAAGGAAATGAAGAAATCAACTTTTGTTAGAAAGCACATTTATATGACAGTTTGCTGACAGCTCTTGGCTATATATTATTGATTCAATAACAAGCATGTGAAATTTTATGTTAAATTATTTTCCATATCTTTATGGGCATTTTAAATATTCTGAATTTTAAAAGTCTAATAATACAAACATTTTAAATGTCCATAAGTTTCTAATAAATTTCTGTTAGTTTTTAGAGGAAATGTTTTACTAAGGAATATGACTCAAAACTTTAGCTGAAATCTCACTTGATATGCCTGATGATCTTATGGAGTCAGCTCAGCTTATTTTGGTTAACATTTTGAAGAACAAATGATGAGTAAGGGGAAATGGCCTTCAAATAATTTTTTGCTCCTTTTTGTCTAAGAAGATGAAGACCTCACATTCAGTGTCTTTTCATCCTTTCCCTTCTGTCCTTATTCATTTTTTTTTATTTCTGAATTTCAGGGTGTTTGTGTATGTATGTGTCTGTGTCTGTGTATGCACATATGCACGTGCAGAAGTGTGTGTGTGCTATGAAGAGGTGCAGGAGAAAACAATAAGTACTAGGCTTAGAGATTTGGGGAGAATACAAAAGAAAATTTTTAAGTAATATTTTTCATAATTGTGAATATTTTATTGATTATATATATATTTCTTATATATCATCATATACCCCAATCAGCTCTTCTTATGACCAATACTGAGTCATATCCTAAAAAAGTATTGTGGATAAATCAGTGACATCCTCCTACCTTACTGATCTAGAAAGAAATGAAATGTGAAGTGCATGTGTGGAATATCTGTGTGTAGCTGCATAGGAAGTGTGGTCATCCGATGACTATGTTGGTTCATACTATCATCACTGTGTCTGTTTAGTTGCTCCCAAGAGTCAGTGTATGCCTTATGTGTTTATCTCCTGTGTATCTCCCTAGACTTCTTACTAATAGTTCTCTTCTAGACATACTAAACAGCTTGCAGTGCGAACTGAGTAGAGCAATGTATGGCTTTCTTCCCACTCCTTCCTCCTCTCAATTAAAAAAAAATTCCATTCCATGACTACTTTAACCATAAGGCTTTTCTTAAAATTGTCTTCCCTGTTCAGAAACCTTGAAAACGCTTAACCAGTTCTATTTTTATGACTTCACTCTTCTTTCAAATGTCTATCTCAATATCTCAAAATTCTTAATGTGTTAATAAGTTAGTCTAGATAATACTTCATGTTTTTTACTAGACGTGAGAGTAGAAATAGACTGAATTCATCCCTGTATTCCAGGCCTTAGAAGTTAGGCAAAATATATCAAGCATCTAGAAGTTCTATAAAATATGTTGAGACAATATAGTTAGTTTACTACACTATATGCTAGATGTTACTATCATAGTAATATTACCACATACACAATATTATGAGAAATCTCAATTATACAGATGACCAAGAATATGAATTTACCTGATAATTACTTGATTCTACCTTTCATATGCTGGATTTTAGCACTGACTGACTGGCTGTCAACAACACCACTGAGAGAGCAAAGCAGGGAGGGCAGAAGACTTTATGTGATGTCAGAATGTGTGCTGGGCCAGTGAGCCTAGTTACTAAAAGAATAGCAGAAAAGATCAGAAATGACATCCCACTTCTGCTGAGATGGTGTTATGAATGAGGCAAACCTAAAATTCTGCAGGGGGTTAGAGAGAAATTGAACTGCCTGGGACTGATGAAGCTCACATTAAGAAAATGAAGTTGTGGCAACATTCATGGTTTGAAATATTAACTTTACAGAACTATTTTCTTAAGGCCTTTGGGCAGATTCTAATTTGATCCAGCAACAATATCTGCTTGGCTCCAAACTGATGGACATCTGCTAATTTTTCTAACTGCTTTAATCATTTTTAGGGCTCTGCTTTAGAACATCTCCAAATCTCCTCCCTCTCACTAAAATCGCAAGTCTTCAAAGTCTATGCCAATTTTAATAAAGGTCTAGAAGGATTACCTTATGTTCCCAATTTAGTATTCCTATTTAATATTCCATCCTTTGTCTCACTTAATATATCAAAATGCAGAGTAGAAATTCTTGAATTTCCAGGAGTCTATGATTTACTAAACAAAAATTTGAAATGCAATCTAAGGCCACATATAAGCAAAAGCAATCTATGTGTGTGTTTCTGTCTCACCCACAGCAATATAATGTTCTTGAAGACAAGGACTTAGTCTTTTTCATAGCCCCCCCCCCCCCAGAATGTAGCATAGTGTCTGATTCCTTTTTCCTTTTTTTTTAGTCAAAAGTAAAAATTCAGGATAAGATACTATTTTTATATTCAAAAACTTCTAACCAAGAGTATAGGGTAACTAAACCTTGGTGAGAAATTAAGAAAAAAAAAGTTAATGTTGTCCTTGCACATATTTGATATTTTTGATTTTACAACTCCCATTTCTATGGTCCAGTATGGCACACAGAGTGAAGGGTGATGATAAAGGAAACAATGAATTAGTTCTAATAAATAAATAAATAAAATAAGGGGATGCAAAGAATAAAAAGTTTAGTTAAAAGAACTAGAATGCATAATTCTAATAATTTCTAATTCTAATTCATAATTTCTAATAATTTTAAATTATTAGAAATTAGAAAAGTGGGGAGGATGGGAGGAAACAAAGTGCATAGAAACATACAGTAAAAAGGGGTTGCATGTTAAAACAGAGCAGTCATATTATGCCTAACCCCTCCACTAATCAAAATCTGCCATATTTTAGTCTTAGAAGATTCAAACACAAAGTTTAGGCTAAATGATCCACCACAATCTGTCACTCGACAAGATGGCTGACACTTCTCTGTCTTGTCCTCAAAGGTCACATTCATATATCCTAAAATTGTAGTCTTCTCTAAATAATCTATTTTTAGTCTCACAGGACAAGTTGTGATAGTTCAGATATTCCCTGATAGTAAATCTTCAGGCCAGTGAACAGATCATTAACTGAAGCATCACCCACTTAAGATGAGACCTGAAATTTCAAGTTGTCTCTGATGCCTTTAACAAAATAGCTATAAATGGATAAGAAATATCATCTTCACACAGAGAGATAGCAGAAGGTTTCAATAGGTCATGAGAAGTTATAAGAACTGTTTCTTTGGGATAAGACATAATGGGAAATATAGGTACCAGTGCTGTTTTTGTTTTTTGAGGACATGATCCATTTCCTAAAGTTATCAAGTTTCAGGGCATAGACAGGCATTGCATCTGAGAAAGTAATACCTGGCCCACCCTCAACATCCCACAATGTACTTATTAAAGTCAGGTCCTTATACTTTCTAAGGACTCTAGAAAAATTATAATGAAGAACATCAAGGTATGTGTAGTAAAGTTATAGCTCTTAGTTAAACTAGTTACCAATGACTGAGAAGAGTAAGATTTTTGTTCATTTTGTCTAGATGAAAATGAATCATTTCTACAAATCTCTATTGAAATTTAAACTCCATCAATTACCCTCATCAAGGAATGTGCTAGACACCATGCATTCAAAGGCAGATAAAGGAAGTTCCAATGTAATGATAATAATTTGTAGTCTACTCCAGTGAACTAGACAAGAGCAAAGAACTCTGTTGTGTTTGCCGATTTTGTTACCAAAATTGATAGGAAAAATATTTTCGAATTAGATATCCTTTGTTTTAAATTTTCTTTCTATTGGTGGCACAGAAATCTTTTGATGTAAGTTAGACATTTTTCTAACAGATTAAGGATCCTTTTCCCCCCAAATATCAAATAAGGGAAGGAACTGCTAAGAGTCAGAACAGTGACATATTATAGTACATTAATACACTCTGTCTGGCTTTGCCTAGGCAAGCGGAGATGATAGAGAATCAGTGTTATACACAGCTCCAAGTTCCAGATGACAGTGAGAGTTGAATGGTTGGAGCTACAGTGAGGATGTGCCAAATCTTCTGTGCATATCCGAATATCTTTAGGATTTACTTTTGTCAAGTATGAAACTTTGAGCTCAGAAACTGAACCTAATATCAAAGACAGTCCAGACACGTTTTCCTTCCTTTTGCAAGAATCTCCAAGATGTGAAGCTCAAGGTGTTAGTCTCCAGTTCTTTGGAACTTCATTTGCCCGTAAGAAAGTAACATGAGCACAACTAAGAAGCACTCTTGAAATTTAAACGCCGCAAGTTACTAAGTTAGATTTTAATTCATATAAAAATTACTTACTGGACAAATCGCTAACTGATCAATGAACTGTTCAGTTGTTGGTATATTTGTGGTGGGTATTTTGCTTTTGTCTTTATGTAGTGGCATGTAATCTTCCTCTCTCTTTTCAAATTGGATTTAAATGTTTCTTGGGGAAAATACCAATTTGGTGCTGGTTACTAAATGTAGTTTTCGTGCTTTTTTAAAAATTTTGTAAAATGCCTAGATAACTTCAGAATTTCAATTCTTATTTGCAAATTGATAAAAATATTTAAAAATGGCATTCTAGGGGATATATCCATGTCTTTTATTTACCAGGAAGAAAACTAAAATATCAAACATGTATTTAAGACACATTCTTCATAAAGAACCATCCCTCCTAATGACCAACTTAGGAACTATAATGTTAGAATTTCTTTGGGGAGCAAGGAAATGCCATTATACAGATATCTATCATTTTTCTATTCATGTGCTGAAGGATCTATTTCTAATCATCTCTTAAATTAATGGCAGGCTTAATGGAACTTTTTATAAGTAGGAGGGCACATTTAGAGAAGACCACCCTTTTTCCTCAGGGTGTTTATCAACTCTTTGCATACAGAAAAAAATATCCTAAACTTTCTCTACTTTGACTTGTCATTATCCTTTGATATTGATCCAAGCACTTAGTGATGAATATAAGCAACACTCTCCCTCTATTTAAAGGCCTTGAGTATCTCTTATTATTTTTATGTTTATTATCTTAATACCTGACATTTATAACGTCTTTCTTCCAAAAAGCTCTCTAGAGTGCAATAAGATGTCAAGTGATGACAAATGAATGTGAAAGTACTTTGTGCTCTATGAAAGAAAGGAGATTCACTCTGAACCTCCTGATTTCCAGGAAAACTTGCCTTGATCCTTCCTTGTTTTTCTGCTCCAACACGGTGAACCTTTCCCCAGGTGCTGGTCTTAGACTCTATCCCTCTTTTTTTTTTTTTTCTCTAAGTCTCAAATACACACACACACACACACACACACACACACACACACACTTGAACTTTCACCTTTATCCTGATGACACCCCAAATCTGCAGTTCACTGCTAGATCCTTCCTAAAAGCTCAACCTAATAACTATATTTTGTAAATTTCTTCTTTAATATATAACAAATCTAACATTCTCAACATATTCATTATGTTCATTATTCATTCTTCATTAGGAAAAAACTATTTTCTAACTTATTTCACATTGAAAATGCCTTTTGAAATTTACAGATATGTTTAAGTGACATTCCCCAGTTTAAAAACAATTAGAATAAAGAAAGGTATAAGAAATGCAAAGGCAGAGGATGCTGATGAACAATCAAATTGAGTGAGATAGCCTAGGATATAAGATTTTGAGGGTGGAATCTAGAAAAAGTTAGTCTATGATTATAATAAACAGAAATTGATTTGAGTCAAACTTAATAAGGTCCACTTTAGTATAGATATTTATATGTATTTTAGATACATTTCAAAGTATATATCAGATTTTCAGCAAATGCTACTTTATGTGTTTATAATTATATATATATATTATATATATTACATATATATATATATTATATATATATAGTCATCAACACTGAAAGGATCATATGGCTTCTTTCTGGAATTTTTCCTTTCTTAATTATGTACATCTGGCAAAATTCATACAAATTGAGATATGCAGTCAATGCATTAGCAAGCACACTCCAGCTCTCCCTCATTCTCTACCACCCTCCTTCCTTCTCTCTGGTAGTGGTGACTAAACAAATGACAGGACTGATGTTGAAGAGGGATTAGTTCCTCCTCCCCCTGCTGCCAATCAATATACTCCACTCTGGGCTCTAAAGCACCTGGACCCCTGACGTCCATGAATGATGATTCCCTTTTCCAGAAGCCCAGAGGATGGTGAGGGGGGATTTATGGCTTTTATCTGAGATACCTTCCTATTATCTATTTTATGTATCCAATTAGTTAATAATTCCTTTTGATTTTTACCTTTTTATCTCTTGCATATATCCTTTCTCTCTGCTCTAACTTTAAGGAAGATCACCACCTTCCAAAAATGAGTTGCTGATATAATATCCTAGTTTGGGCCTTCATTTTATATAACTGCTATACTGAATGTCATTTTGAAGAAGTCACCTGCTGAAATAAGATTCTTTTTGTTTACTAATGCAATTAGTTTAAGTTTCTCCCTTCTTACCATCTAAAACCCTTTATAGTTAAGATTTGCCCCTTCTTAGTTTTAAGGCCTTGTCTGCCCTGATTTACATAATTTTCCTCCTGCTCCCCAATATGTATCCTCTCCTTTGTTCTGGGAACTTGTTTTCCTGTCTCATTGGTTTAGCCCATATATTAATTCTAACTCTTGGCAACTATCTCTACTTTTGATCCTCTTTTACTTTACCTTATGCCCTTCCAAATGCTCCTTACACTTTTTAAAAAAAAAAAAAAACCCACCTCCAACACACACTTCTCAGATTATCTTTCATAGCTCAGCTCAGTTACTATCCCTTTTCAAAATTCCTCTCCTCTAGTCTGGCTTAGGTGGTCTCCTTTATCTGAACATAGTTCCATATAGGTACTTACACACTAGATATTTACTCTCATGGCCCAACTATTTTAATCTCTCTAAATTCTGTCTACTTTAAGAGATTAGGAATCTCCATGACTCTGTGACTTCAGTGGCTACTATCCTAACACAGAGAACTAAGTGATGTCCATGTTTAAATTTCTGTACACTTAAAATGCTTTTATCAAATATTAACTGTGTATTGGTTTTGAGCCATTCACCAATTACGTGTTGATCTTTTCCAAAGAAGATTGATAGTTTCTTTCTGTAGAATTTTATTGCAGTGTCCATGTAGAATAGTTTCCACAGATCTTTCAGAGTCTCCATTTATATATTAAGTGGTCAGTAAATTAATGACATTTTAGCAATTAATCAAAAATTATTGCTTACAATATTACAAGCCAAAAACAATGTAAATCAAATCAGGAGTGTAAAAGAAGTGAATCATCATTTAAATTTGTTCTTTAATAACAAGGTGCAAACTTTTGTTCTAAGAACATTCATTTACTCCAGTTACAATATGTTTTAAAACCGGCTCCAGCGTTATACTACCTCACATCAATTGATAACTTAAAATATTCTATAATTTATCACATTGCAAGTTTCTCTTCAATTTCCTATAACTTTTCCTGTTACTTCATCTTCTCTTTTGTTATATTACAGCTGTCACTATCCAGATTATCTCACCTATTTATCTTTTCAATCTTCCTATCACTCTAAAGACTCTGGTCCTTATATGCAAGCTAGGTATTTCCTAGATATAAATAATACCTATAATCTAATTCTCTCAAAATAGCAAACATTCCTCATATCAGCTTATTCTTAATTTCTAAACATCATAAAAGTCAGCTAAAGCCACTTACCAACTGATTCTATACTAGGATCAATATTCTCCTGGTTTCTTGTACCAGAATAAAAGAATGCCATAAAAGAAGAAAGACTCTAATTTTGATTTAGCCTCTGGAAAAAAATAACTGGAAAAATTTAACCCATATGTCATTATTGGGCATGTGAATTGGGGTTATTTACTGAGCGAGCTAGAAATTGTCTCTATTTTAGAATTGTCTGTATTTGTTTATACCTGTATATATTTATTATATAAAATTTCATCATTTTATTTCTCTATTCCTGACCAATATCCATTACATGTATAAAAACTTCTTAGTAGGCACAAGGTGTTTAATTGATAGTTGAAATAAATTTTTCTTCTCTGTGTGTGGATATTATGATTTAATGGATTAAGAATATAGAATTCTTTAATTTTAATTTTGTATCTCTTAAATTAGTTCACTGTTATTAACCCAAAGGTCTTTATCTCTCGTCAGTCAGAAACAAGAGTATTAAAGGATTCTCCCATTCAAGAATATCTTCTCTACATATTTTGACTCTTAGAGATTTTTCTGAGTTTAAGAGACTCCCCTTGCATACTCCATCCTCTCAGAAGTTGGAATTTATATCACCCATGCATGAGAATAAATAATTTTAATCAGCTATACTTTTCTGCCAAGAAAGACTAGCGATTACCATCAAGAAATGAGATGAATTTACAGAGTAGGTTGTCAGATGAATAGACAGAGAGCAGTAGTAGCTAGTCTATGTAGGCCATATAGGAAAGAAAAATAAAATATGGCCCTAGACAGCAGGTGAAGAATTTTGTGCCAACTCTTCTGCCAACACAATCTATTACACTCTAGCATCTTAAAAATCAACTAAAATCTTGCCTGTGGTTCTAGAGTCCCAGACTGGACAGACTAGTAATCTATTCAAGGAGGTACTTGGGGACTGACCTTTGACTTCTTATCTGTTTTTCCAACTGACATATTTTGCTTTTGCTTTTTTCCTTGCTTGCTTACTTGAATTACTTACATCTGGAATTACTTTACATTATTTTGGTGTAAAGTAGATACAGTCTTAGAGAAATAGACATTTCTAATCTATGACCAATCCTACTTCTGTAAATGCTTCAGCTATGGTATAAGATAACATCCTGATGTTAGAGGGTAGGCAGCCTGGCACAATAAGAGAAAAAGCACAGTTTTGAAATTTGTGCTGAGTACCAAGCTCAGTGATTCAAAACTACTGTGCAAGTTTTGAAAGTTCATATTTGGAGTAAATTGGGAAGACTGAACAATAGGATGTTTTGTATTTTCCAGCTTTATCACTATGCAGTTGTTTTAGTTGCACACAATTCCTTATTTTCCTCTGATTTCCTTAATTGAATATCAGAGTTTAGTATCTTGAAGTGTTCAAAGAATTTTTTTTCTGACAAGGGGATGAGAGCACTTGCACTGTTATCTCATAGGGTTGAAGTGAATATAAATTATGAAATCCTATATGTCACTATACACTTGGAACTGAAAATTCCAAGACTTGTGCATTAGCAAAGACTAGTGTATATTTCCATTTCTGCTATTTTATCTGGTTTAAAAAAAATGATACCTCAATGTACAACCAGCAGAGGGAGACAAGTTCAGAATATATTTCTTCCTGAAATACTTGCTATATGCACATTTTTACAAATCAATATGAGACTCATATAACTGGCAAATGTCACTTGCTCACGAAATGTATTTACATATTGAAGCTACAAAATTAAATGAGAGTCAGAGGGAAAAAAACACCCAAGGGAAATATGAGGCAAATCTAGATTTCTGGACTTAGTTTATTACAAAACTAGGAGACAGCCCTCCTGTGAAGAATGTCACATTCCTGTCACAACTTTCTGAGTATGTCCATCTGGAAGTACAAGCTATTTGAGTACCAATTTAGGAACTAATCCAGAAATCTAAAAGTAGGATTTCCAAATTTTCTTTCAAACTATGTCTTAACCAAGCTCTCCCAATTTATCAGCTTGGACTTCAGTTAGGTTCCATATTTCCTCAAGTTCCAAGTCCCATCAGCTCCTCTGAAATTTCTTTTTCTCTTTCCACTGACATTGCCTTGTGGCCTGCTTTAATCATCTTTTGCCTGTGCTATTTCAGAAACTTTATAACTGGTTTTTCCTGACGGACTTGTCTCAAGCTATCTTACACTCCTTTGTCAGTTAGTTGTGTCCTTAAAACACAGGTCTGATTATGTCACTCACTCACCCAAAGCTCTTAGTGATTACCTACTGTATGCAGAATAAAGCCAAATTCATTAACATGCCTGCCAAACCCTCAATGACCTCAATTTAAAAAAATGTCTTTTGCTATTCTAACTTTTCCCATCTCCACCCACACACCCTTCCCTAAAATGCACATTTCCCACTGATATAAAGTATCCGAGGGAAAGGTTTCATTATTCATTGAAAACAAATCAATATCATCTGTAGTTATTAGAAAGCTTTAGCATATATAATCAATAATGTTTATCCCTTTCTCATCATATTACCAACAACTTGACTGGCTGATTTCTAATTGATTTGTCTCTTTCATTTTCTTTCCAAACTCTACCATACATTGCAAAATAATCTAAGATGTCAGTATCTCACCTCACTTTCAAAAATCTTAAGTAGCTTTCTAAATAAGAGGTGGCAAGACGAAGCATGTTCTTTATTCAGACACTCAGGATTCTTCACTAAGCAGTTTTCTCTCTAGTTGTCCCTCCTTTATTCTTCTTCTGCTGCTAGGCAGGTAAGTATTTCATCAGCCCAATTCTTTATCTCAGGTTGGTGCTCATAAGAATAATTTTCATAAGATGTTGTCTTCCTTCATTTGCTTATACATCTTCCAAGGTTGATCTAAAATATCATTTTCTCCAAGGATCTTTTTTGATTATCTTTTCTGAATTACCATTGTGCTTTGATTCTGCTTCTTTGTAATTTAGTCCTGAATTAATCAATTAATATATTCTATGTGTGTTCACCTTACTTTTCTCTGGGCTGGGAGTTCATAGGTTTCTGAGGATGAGAATTCTGAATTGTATTATTTTTCAATATTTTTCACTGGATATATGTATTGATTAATTTTAGCCTATCTTTACACTGGAGGATAGGTTTAGAAGTTATAATTGCACAAAGATAATATTCGTTCTCTCTCTGGAAGGGGCTTTGAATGGCCTTCTTCTCACTAGAGTTCATAAAAGCAAGCTGTCAATTATGGACATTATCTTTTCCCCAGAGTTTAACACAGTGCCTATCATGGGTCAGGTCTCAAAAATATTGATTGTTTTAATGAATTGTCTTATACATGGCAACACACTGATGATACACATCTTGGAATTCTTTTTCTGTCCTGTAGTACTATTATATTCATTACAAAAGAAACAGAGAGGACAGAGAACATGATTTATAGGTAAGAAAGGAAGATACTTTTAAACAGGCAAACTTCTGGGACCCTTTGAATAATATAATGACCTAACACTAGACTTGCCTGTAGCTCAATATTGTCAGAAAACTCTTGAGAAAACATATTAGTGTTATTTACATGATTTATAGCCTCGAGATATTTGACTAGGCATTCCATTTAGATCTAGCAGGATAGCTTTTGCCTGCTAAATAAATATAGATATGTAAGAAAATATTTAGTAAAGTTTAGTAATTAAATAGCATCTGCTCATCTTTTCAGGTACTTTTTAATCGTAACAAAATGATTTCTTATATTCATATTTAACTAACATTATAAACATACTAAGGGTAAACAAAGTTTATCTCTGAAGACAAGAGAAGCATAGGGATTTTTGTTGTTGTTGTTTCAGCAAAACTCGGTTTTCCCTCCATGAACATTGCAACCCCCTAGTCCAAGTCAATTATTACTGGATAGTCAGTACTAGATGGCTAAGATTTTCTTCTCTTTGTTTCCTTGTTTCCATTATTATCCTTTTACAATTCATTCTCCAAGTGTTATTTGGACCAATCTTTCTAAAATGTAAATCAATTTATGTCAATCCGTTCCTTAATATCATTTAATGACACTTCATGTCACTAAAGGAAATGCTTAATTCCTTATGTTGGAACCTCTTCATTATTAACCCCCTTTTCCCATTCTCTCCTTCATCCTTGATTTCTAGTCCTATTGATTTTTTTGAATCTCCAACAATACACATAAACTATATTCTATCTTTATTATGAAATGTTCATTCTTGCATTGGGATCTTTGCACGCCATTTCTTTCATCTGGAAGGTCTTCCAAATGATATTTGCATGATTGCTTCCTTAGATTTCAGGACATACATTCCCTTCACCACATCGTCAGTCCAGTTTCTTTCTGTCATTTATATTTCTCTTCATAGTAAATACTCTCCAAAGCAATTTAATATGTGTTTACTTGCTTTGCGCCTATTCTGCATCACATATGTAAGTTATATAAGGGAATGTTGCTCTAACGTCACTCACTACCCTGTCAATACAAGTAAATTGAGTAAATGAATGAATCATAAACCTACTGGGCATACCTAGATCAAATCAAACACATTCCTCATTTATCCTGGTCTTATTTTTTATTGATGAAATCCAGTTCACTAAGCCGGGTGTGGTAGGACACCTGTAACCCAAATTACCTGAGAGGCTGAGGCTGGGGATCACTTGAGTTTTTGGGTTCGATACAACCCTGGACAACATAGTGAGACCTAATCTCTTAAAATTGAAAGAAAAAAGAAATTGAGGTCATTAAAACAACCACAGTTAGAGGATATAATTGTCTGATTATCTGTCTCTGTTGACATGTTTCTATGCTGAAGATACTACGACTTCCATCTGTCCAGATATTGCAATACTCTTTTCATGTATGAGAAATAGGTCAAAAGGAGCAACAGCAATACATGTGTAGAATGATTTCCCTCTGTCACCCTCTTGTATATAATGATAGAGTGGATAATCTGCAAAAGGGAAGATCCAAGGGCTGAAAAAGGAGTACATGTTTATGAAATCATTAAGCATTAATTAGGCATAAATGTGAGACTAAGTTTGCTGAGATAGGAGGGCCCAGGCAACAACTCAAGAGTTTCAAAGACGTTATTAAATCTTGAACAGATTCAAGCACTGGTACCTTCCAAAATGGAATGAGCATGGAAGCAAAAGATCAGTCTAATAACAATGAACCACCAAAGAATAAACTAAAGGCCTATCATGAAAGAGAATGCATAGAGTGTGCTATATCCCTGACTATTCTATAATAAGGATTTTAACAATATTTAACTCACTTGAAGCAAATATATTTTGTTGGCCAGTGAGACACATGTGAATGAAGCTATTTTATTGAGAGGCACCAAAGTCCAAAGGAAATTCACGATAATTTCATGCTTCTGAGCATAAACTGAGATACTTGAATATTGCTAAATTATCATGAAATTGTTGTGACTGTCAGCAGGAATTCTAAGAAGTATTAACAATTCTGCATTTCTAGTTCATATGGAAATGCTAATTCCACTTATGAAAGTAAAGTACAGGCATGATGTTTTTATGACTAAGATCTTCCAACTGTAGAAATGTAGAGTGGTATATTAATAATATTATAGACATGTTTAGCATAAAATGCAAGCAATGTGGCTAGATGAGTTGTACATTACAGGCTACATCTGGATTTCCTGTGATTCTATTACCTTCAAAACTAAAGAGAAGAATAAACCTTTCATGATTCTTATGGTGCTCAGACATTAGCCAGTTTTTGTTTTTCCTGCAGCATTTGTCCCTGGAGAGTGCCAGAATCTTCTAAGGCCTCTTTTTAGAAAGGGAGTATGTTATTTTAAAGTAGTAGTTAAGATCATCTTACTTGGGTGATGATGGCTGTTTCACAAGGCTAACAGCTATACTTGCCTCACAAATAACCTGAAAGTATGTTCATTTTTGCCAGCCCTCTTGGAAAAATGTATATAGTGGTTTGTAGAAGAATAAATTGTATAAATTTTAGTAACTTGCTTATGTGTTTTTTTTTTTTTTCTACATATCTTAGCAAAGCAATAAGAGGTGTTCATAGATTTGGAGTAGACTTGGAATGAGATGAACCACCAAATATATGTTGACTATTGGATTTGTTTGCACTTATTGGATCTCAGTGAAAGATCATAGAGAAGAAACAAGAACAAGAAAGAACAAGGGAAATATATAACATTGCCGGATATGGTGATTTGTGTACCCACAAATAGATTTATTTATTTTATAAATGATAAAATAAACTATGTGAACAGGCTTGGACACACAATCAATCTCCTTATACTTGTCAGTTACAGAGTACACCCTCTGGGCCATGAGTTGGGCTAGAGATTTGTATTTGAAATGCCACCTGAGCCTAAATGATAAATATAATAAAAGTCATGATTTTGAAAATATTTCAGTACATCAATCTGAATTATTAAATAGCATAAATTAGAGCATTTTCAAAATCTTGTCTTTATGTGTTTTATCTTCAAGTAAGTCAATATAATTTAACAAAAGTTGTCAATAAATGGACTTTACTAATAATGACTGGTTAAAAAACTTAATTGTATGTTTTATATAAATATCTAGTTATAATTTTATCCTCTCTGATAAATTAGGTATGTTTTTTCCACCCCTAATTAAGTTGAATTTTCTGATTCGTATGTTGATAATTTACCACTTTATTTTCTCAGAGTGATAGTAGAAACAAACTCCAGATCTCATTGAATTTGCTAAAAATTTCACATTCTTACTGCTCTAGAATTATTTTGTGCCCATTTGTTAAACTTTGTTTCTTCCTAAGATCAGACAAATTCTACTGATCACTTGACATTATTGGTACAAGCATTAGTTAGCAAACATGCATAATTAAGTATTTCCTGAGCTATGACCCCAACATTCCTTCTTCACTTTGACTGGAAAAAAAATTCTGTCCCCTTGTTCAAAATAGAATCCTCTAATATAAGAAGATATTCATAGTCAAGATATGTGCAACTTTTCCTCTAAGTATCTAGATCTCTTTGTGTATCTTTGTGTATTCACTCAGTATCCCAGTGGAAATAGATTCTAGTAGCACCAAATCCTTGTGTTTTTCTTTCCTTCCTCCAGACACTGGAGAAATATCCATCTGAAGAGGATTCTATGTCTAAGTCAACCTTTCATCTCTAAAAGCTCAAAAGAAAGTGCGAGTATCATATCTGTGGGCATTGATGGGCAAGTGCAGGTGCTCATATCCCTCTACATTGGCAGAGTTAGGTCATTCTTACATCTCCATTTAGCACTTAAAATTCACATTCCCATAGTTATTGCAAAACCATAGGTTTATGGTCTTTGTAGTTCAACTAATTGTTCTACTAAATCATTTTTTCACTATGGCAAAATTGGTCCCAAATTGTGAACAAGCCAGTTACAAATGAATGGTGGAATACCATTGACTTGTTGGTTGGGAACCTCTTACTAACTCAAGTACAGGACAGCTCAATTCATATAAAATTAATGCATAGTATAAACAAAAATATCTGAGCATTACTGTCTTGATTTTTGTGACAATTCAGATTTCAATTCTTCTAAATATTTTTATAAAAAGCAAAAACAAAGGTCTTTCTTTCCTCACCTAATATATAAAACCAATCTATGTTTCAGTTAATAAAAGTGTATATAATAATTCAAATAAGTAAATATATAATATATAGTACAAATAAGTAAATATATAATATATAATTCAAATAAGTAAATTATTTGAATACTTGGAGGGACAAGGTAGGCGTTAACTTTATTTATGCTCTACTGGGGCTTGATAAAGGATTCATAAGCATATTTATTTTGAATAAATGTTCCTGGCTAATTGTAAAAATGAGAAGGGTGGGCATAATCCATGTTTGTGTGTCTTTAGGAAAAGATATATACATATTTGTGTCCCCAAAATAAAAGTTGCCTAAAGATAAAGATAGGAAAGATAACTACAACTCATACCACAGCATTTTGTTAACTCTTAATTTTTACACCAGGTGACTATACCTTAACTATTCAAATGAATAAAATATAAAAAGTTAGAAAGAGGTTCTCGGCAGGGCTACCACCATTTTTGATTTTCAGCACCAGTACCAAGAGATGTCAATAGTTTTGGGTTCTCACATGCATGACTAACACCGTTAGTGCCTTATGACTTTTCTCACTTAATCTGACTCATAGCTTAGAAGGAATGGCACATGACAGTGCCCTGTGTGCCATCCGCTAGAGTGCTCTATGCTGCCTTAGTGTTACTCCATGCATGGCAAGCTTTCTGCTGGCACTTGCAGATGAACATTTTGAGAAGCAAGTGCCAGTAGAAACTTGGGCAGCACCAGCAATCTGATGTCTAAACAATGATCCTTAATACCATTCTTCATGTGTGACTGAGTGAGGTTTTCCTGGAGAGTGAGGTTGATTTAGGGATCAGGGATCAGCTGCTGAGGCTGGCACTTGGAAAAGACAAACCAAGCATTCACACCCAGACCACTCAATACCAGCATTGTCTCCAATCCATCTTTCATAAGGGGGCTCCAAGAGGGGGAGGGTGTAAAGGAAGGAGAGAAAATAAACCTTTTAATCCTAAAAGAAAGTGCAGAGGAAGGGAAAGAATGAATAAGATGTGGGTATGAAAAGCCTGTTGCCAGGAACATTTAGTTTTGAAATCAACTTTGTTTTTTAATCTTAGACTCCACTGTCAAGTTTCTTCTCTCTTTTACATTCTTCATCCCATCTTTTTTCCACAAGTCCTTCCCTTCTCCCAGTCCTCCAGCTTTCCTGTCCTCTGTCTTTCACTCTCTCCATCTGTCCTCTCCATCTTCTTTCCCTTCTTTCTCCTCCCTCTCTCCCCTCTCTCCTTCCTGGACAGTTTCTCCTGTGGGTTTTTTTTTGTTTTTTTTTGTTTTTTTTTTTTTTTTTATAGCCCGAGAGTCCCTCTCCTTCTCCCCTTCCCCTTGCACAGTACTTCCAAGCTCCATTCCCTCTTCTCAAGGAAATCAGCCAGGCCTCAGATGGAGCTGTTGTCCTGACAACCTAAAGGCGCTTCAGGCTTTCGCTAAGGCTGGCTGCTGCTGAAGGGGGCAGTTGTGCAAAGCGAGGGGCCACGCTGAGGGGAGGGAGGGGGGATGACGTGGAGGGGCTGTAGAAATCCGGGGGTGGGGGGAGGTGCTGAGCTGAGAGAGGGAGGGACTGGCGAGAGAAACAAGAAAGGGAGGAGGGGGAGAGAGACTCTGGGCTGCCACGGCTGTGTGGGTTTCTTTACACTCCCTGGCAGGCTGGGTGCCGGCTCCGTCGCCTGCCCGCCGAAAAGTGGGTTACAGAGCGAAGGAACTCAGCTCAGACACTGGCAAAGGAGCATCCAGCTACTGATAGACCAGAGAACACCTTCCTTTTGCAGCCTTCTGCTTATCTTTTCTAGAGGGTTTTATATTTGTACTCTCTCTTTTTAAATTTTGTTCCTTTGACTTTCCCCTCCACTCTGCTAGGGTTTTATGAAGGCTTTGTTAAGTCCAGAAGGGAAAAGAGAGGAGGCAAGGGAAAGAGAGAGGCAAAGTGGCAAGGACCACAAACTGGCGAAGCCCGCTCTGCCTTTGCTGTGGATGAAAGCCCTCTGTTTGTAAAACCCTCGCAGCGTGAGCAGCACGCACACACCCTCCAGAGTACCCCGCGGACCCGCACCTCGGCGTGGCCACCATGGTCGGCAGAGTTCAGCCTGATCGGAAACAGTTGCCGCTGGTCCTACTGAGATTGCTCTGCCTTCTTCCCACAGGACTGCCCGTTCGCAGCGTGGATTTTAACCGCGGCACCGACAACATCACCGTGAGGCAGGGGGACACGGCCATCCTCAGGTAGGGCTTATGGATAACTTTTCTAATGCACGTGTGTGTGTGTGTGTGTGTGTGTGTGTGTGTGTGTAATCTCCTTGAACTCCAGCTACTGATGCTGCAGGCTTGTGCGTGTGTGTCTGTGTGACTGTGTGTGCGCGCCCATGGGAGCACCTCTTACCGACTGGTGGAGGTATTTGCCAACAAATTTCAAGGGAATTCTGGTTCCTGTCAAGGACCAGCAGGGTTGGTTAAATGTTTGATTCTTAGGACCTTGTTTCTCTTACCAAGAACATCTAACTTCAACTATGGTACTAATGACATTTCGGCAGTATGCTTACTTCTGTAATTGGGGATGTTTTGCTCTTCAGAGTTTTGTGGGAGTTCCTTAATTGGGAAAGAAGAGTACTTGAATTATAGCTCTCAGAGAGTAGTATACAGTACTGCATTCTTAGTGGTGTGTGTGTGTGTGTGTGTGTGTGTGTGTTCACATCAAGCTCTGCCTTAGCAGTAGTTCCTTGAATTAGGAAATTTTCTGTAAGGATTCTTTAATTGACATCCAGGGTAATAAATCAATTTTAGAACTTTGGTTGGCCACTGAGCCTTTTCTGGTGTGGGGATAGAAGTCAACACGAGAATAAAGAGAAAAGGGGAACTTGCCAAATAGCTGATATTTAATAGGAGTGTTAGGCACAGAGGTTAGGAAAGAATTAACCTGGCATAAAATGGATATTTTAAATTGATTATTGACCTCAGAGTCTTATCTCTGTGCAGCCCTGCCAGATTCTGAAATATAATTTGGGATTGAAATTTGGAAAGAAAGAGCTCAAGTCCTTGGGAGTTTGACCCCTATAAGGGACAGTGAGCTAGAGAAACTCACATGGAACCTCGCCATAAGTCTATTTCTAAAAAAGCTCCACACTTCTTTTCCTGTGTTTCTCTTCTCTTTCCCCACTCTCAATGAACTGCAAATACCCTTGTCCTTTTCTCCTGCTTTCACTGAATTTCTAACAGATAGTAACAAAATAAGCAGGAAGAATGAAAGGAAACATGCTCCTTAGAGAGCCTTTAAAATCTCATTTCACTCAGATAAAATGACCAAGTGTCAGTCTGTCTATCTAGCTCACATTGCTTGTTGTTGTAATAAAAACAGTATTTGATGGAAAAATAAACCTCTGCTCTGTGTGCAAGGAGCTGATAGTGCATAAACCCTGGGGCATCAGGGAGCAGTTCTGAAGCAGAGCTTGCCTACAGCAGCAAAGTTTTCTTTCCTTTTCTCAGAAATAAATTTGGTTGGCTGTCACAGTGTCCTGCTTTGGGATCTCTAGCCTTGTTAGAGTGGTGCGTGTGTGTGTGGGGGGGGCGTTGAAAGGGGAAAAGGGGGTGTTCATGTTTCATTTTACGTGTATTGCTGCAGATTGTAACAACTAAGAGAATCCTAATGTGTAAGTACTCCTTTCTTCATTTCCTGAGCAATGACTGATTATGAATCCCAAAGATCCTACTATCCAAAGCAGATTTTCTCTTCCAGCTCTTCAGCCTTGTAAACCTACATGTGTGATTTATCCTCACGGAGTAATAAGATTTATAGAGTAATTTATCTGTTTGCAAAGGGATTTGGACATGTTGCAAAAAATGGTTTTGCAAACACAAAAGCATGGCATCTCAACTGCTAGCATTCATTCTCCCCAACATCATTAACCCTTTACTGGTGGAGCACCCCATATACATTAATGGTAGCTTCGCATTTTTTTCATTAATTATAAATTGAATATGAGAAAAGTAAATACCCAAGATGTCAAAGTTTTCCATTAAATGCCTGTGGACTTTGTAAGAATCACCTCTATCTTAAGCTATAGCTATCAAAGAATTAGAGAACTATTTAAATGTTAATTTAAAAGAAAAATATTCTTATAATTACAGAAAATATTTGCATAGAAGCAAGTCTGTCTTAGAGTAGAGCTTCACTTCATAAATATCAATGACATATATGTGCTTCTGTGTGTCTGTGGATCAAAAGAAATGGAATTTTTTAAACATTGCACTTTAGTAGATGTTACAGTGTGAAAATGGGGGTAGTGAGAAATGAGAACAAATATAGAAGCAGTTATTCCCTGGGATAGAGAAGATACACAAACAGAACATGCAAAGAAGTCACATGGAGAGTCGATTCTAGCCCAGATCTCACCTAATATGCCCTCTGTTTATTTTCTTTGCCTTGGACAGGCTTTATTTCTGGGTTTGTCGAGCTCTATCAGAAGTAACTATGGAGAGAGTTCCCTTTGTTTTCTTAGCTGACCTTCTTCTCAATCTCTTTAACTGAATCCAGTGAGCTTTGTGGGTCAGTTTCCTGGTGAAGAATGGTGCTCTTGCTTTCTGTTTACAAGTCCAGCCTGGGAAAAGGCTGGCTTCCACTTTATTTGTGCCATTTTCCTGGGAGCATGAGCTTCCAGGGGAGGAGAGGAAGGAGAACTTGATTCATTGGAAGCCACAGTAGATGCTTGGCATGGAGAAAGTGAAATGGCAAGAGGAAAATTTCCCCTCTCAGTGAGTGTGTGGCCTTGAATAATCTGAAATGGCAACAGGAGACAAGGGAAGTTTATAATTCTGGTGGTCCAGTGACAGGAGTTTGGCTGACTATTCCCAAAACATTTACCTTTGCTGCCTTGCTTCCATGAAATGAATGTGTGTTTTTGTTTTTTTTTTTTTTGAGAATTGGAGCTAATTTTTGAATAATTATGAACTTTTATGTAACTGTGGTCTTGAAAAAAAGAATTTGCAGTAGTCTTGGGGTCTTCTCAGTAATCAGTAATTTGGGGGGAAAATAAAGACTATAAGAATGAAAGTGGATGGAAAAAGAGCTACTCTCATATATACCCATGCAACCATGAGAAGAATCTAGAACTTTATGATGTCCTTTGAGAGCTTAAGAAAAACACAATACCATCTTCCATCTTAAAGACAAAAATCAAAGAGTGATTTATAGAACAGTTGCTGCAGCAGCAAGGCTGGGCCTTTTCTCTAGATTTCCTGCACCAGAATTTATGTTTTTATTTGTGTACATAGTAAAGTGTGAGAAGCACTTACCCACAGAGAGGACTTTACTTGTGGTCAAATCTCCTACCTCCCCACCCACAATGGAGCCTTCCTGTCAGCCCAGCAAACATAGGATGAGTTGTTAGATCAAGTCTTTAGCATTGATACATCCAACTGACTATCCTTACACAAAGGCTCTCATAGAAATTCACCTCCTTGGTGGTTTTGACAGATTGAAGCTGTGTAACTCTCTTAAGTCAAGGGAAAAGTAGAAATAGTGGTCCATTCCAACTTTCAATTTGTTCCAGCCAGGCACAGTGGTGCATGCCTGTAAGCGACAGCTTATGAAGTTGTGGCGGCATCTGGGGATCACAGTTCGAGTGCCACCTGGGGCAACACAGCGAGACCTAGTCCCAAAAAAAAAGAGTCCCAGGACTACAATTCAGTATCGATGGCACATGCCTGCAAAAATAATTATAAAAGTCAATCCAATTATAAGATAGCTTTGTTAAAATTATAATGCATATCTGAATAGTCATTGCAACTTTATATATGATAAAATGCAAAAGCTCCACACTATTGTAATTTCAAATATTTTATATTCAGAGTATTGTATTTTTATTTAGTTCACAATTTTGACCTTATTTGATGTTTGCAGGATATTACAATGCTTTTTATGGTGATGGAAATTTCCCATTTAAATGCAAATATGCCTAATATGTGTTAGGTATATGAAACTAAGTATCTAAGTTTGGGATATTTAGATTTTTAATTTTTCAATATTCCAAATCTTTATTTCCCTACTCATTTCTACACTAAAGGAAAAGCGAAAGAAACAATATAAAAGAAGAGACTGTATGACAGTAAAATATAAAACAATTTACTTAAATTTCAAGGGAAAAGTGACTTCTTTTATAAGGCATCTGGAATGCCTACATTTACTAAGAATGTGTCAACACTCAAACAGACTCCTGACACAATATGTGGATTCCTACCACTTATCATTTACTATTTGAAAACAAACTTAGTGGGTATGGGTCTCTAGGAGGAGTCTATAATAAATGAGTTTTGGGGTAACTAAGCCTCTAATGGTAATGAAAATTTATTGCTTAATACTTTAAGGACCACCCTTTGCTTTAAGATTATGTTTGGTAATAATAGAATATAGCATACTACTTTCTAGGAATATGAGATAACATATACCTTTTTCAAAGAATTTTGCACCTGTGAGTCATACCATTTGTTGTTCACGTATGGTTGAAGAATACTGTAGGTAAGCCTCATGTGACAAATGCAAATTATGATAACTTGTGTATCTATACATATAAAGCACAAGTAAGTATACGTGTGTATACACCTCCCTGTCCCATCATGTGTTAGGTGGTTTTCCTTTTCTATGTTATTTGGTTTTGGATGAGTTATTTGTAGAATTGTGGAATGAACAACCCAAGGTAACTGCCTTGTCTGTTAAGTGAGTTAGTAAGAATTTGTGTTTCTCAAGCCTGCCTCTAGATAACAGCAAACTATGCAACAAAGGATAAATTTATTTTGCTGTGCTCTCTGAGAGCGGCAGGTACTTTTGTCTGTGACTTACCTGATATGAGGTTGCTTGAACATGTGCTAGTCTCCCTTCTCATCCCCTAAACTTTAAAGAGCCCTCTTCATCAGTTGATTTTGTATGATTTAGAAACCCCATTTTCCTCTCACTCCCCTATCTGTTAGTTTGTAAGACTCAGAATTTTGGATTCTGATTTCAGATTTGTCCTTACACGCTACAAAACTAAGTAAATCCCTTAAATTTTTGGTTTTCATTTTCATTTATAAAAGATGGAAACTATTTGAATTTTTCTACATGATTGCTTTTAAAGGCAGCCAAGAGGTAAAATAGTAGAGTTTGTTTTATTATAAACTGCCACAAAGTAAAAGGTAATAGTTGTTTCCAACCAGGTGTAGCTGGTTGTTTTGTTTAGACATTAATGAGCTGTCTCATTTAAGTCAGTGCTTCTCAAACTAGAAGTTATCTCAAAATTACTTAGAGTGTTTCTTAATACATAAACTAGAATATGATCTTATCATTAGAATGTTTTATTCAGTAGGTCTCTGGTTGGATGTGAGATTTGCATATCTAACAAGTTCTCCGATGATGCTGATGCTACAGAACTGGGCCACACTTTGAGAACCAGTGACTCTTGCTACTACAAGTGTGTTCTGAAATGAATATTTTAAGTATCATACTCTTGTGTTAAAATCCAAAATGTCAGGGTCTGTCCCAGATCTACTAAATTAGAACCTGTTTTTTTTTTCTTTTTTAACAAGATCCCCAAATGATTCATAAGTACATCACAGTTGGAGAAGTACTGTTTTAGACAATTCACAACCATGGTTTCACTATCAACTGGGAACCTTTCAAAAAATGCTAGAGCTAAGTATGTCGTACTCTTAGAAATTCAAATTTAGTCTGAGATAGAATCTGGGGATATCTGTGTGTGTGTGTGTGTGTGTGTGTGTGTGTGTTAATGATTCTGATATGTACCCAAAACTGAGAATTACTCTACTGATGGTTTGAATTACAAACCATTTTTTGGGACAGCAGTTACAAAACATATAGTAAAAGTCACAGTCATGATCTTTAGTCTTGAGATATGTCAGCAACAAAGATGTACAAACTCAACTGGGAGAGATGAGAGAGATTATATATTCGTTTATAAACTCCACAGTCTCATAACTATAATCTCTTGGAAACTAGACTGACTTCATTTTAATATGGAAAACGTTTACATAATATTTTCTAAAATAGAACTTGATTTTTTAAAAGAGTTCATTGTTATAGTCATTATATTAGCTAAGGTACAAAAGTTGTATTTTTTTTTAATGCTATTGCTAAAGGAAGAAAGAGAAAATATTTAAAACAGGGAAATTATCTTCAATGTTAACTCATCCTACCAAACTTAATGGTTTTCATTAAGTTTCATAAACACAAGCAAATGAGTTATAAGATAATATCTATATTTATCATGTGCCATTCCCTGTGTGTGTGTGTGTGTGCTCAAGTGTGTGTGTAGAATTGATCTCAGGTTTACATGATCATCAATCTTTAGCTGAAACTTACAGGTAAGTCTTTGTACTTTGTAGGTAGAGACTTTTCATCAGAGATGTCTTGAGTTCAGAATAGCCAACATCTTTTCACAAACCAACTATTTTAACTACAATCTGTAATGAGTATAATGTGCCAAGTATGCCTTGAGGTTGTTCAAATGCCTGACAACTGAAAGCAGAGGCAAGAACCACAATCTGATAACAGCCTTCCTAAGCTATCTTTGAGAGACAAGTAGTAAGCCACTTAACCAGACCCAAGGTCTTAAGAAACAATAAGAAAGTAACAGAGTTTTGAACACCAGTGAAAATTTGAGGGAAGGGATGGGAATACAGATATGAATCTGAGAAACAAGCCATGATACCAGAAAAAGGAAGGAATAGGAAAAAAAATGGGAATGAAAGTACTGAAACCAGAAGATTCCTGTCTGATTTTAGCAAAATAGAACAATATGTTCAAGAATGAAATAAGATGAAGGTTTCAAGTGTAGAAAAGGAAATTCACTTGGTTAAGACAAATAGGAGAGAAGTGAGAAGATGAAGCATTTCCTGAAGGTTCCTCCTTGAGAGCACTAGCTGGGCTATTCTCTACAGGGAAGTGTACTTTGATTACAAGTGTTAGAGTGTTAAGAGGAAAGTAAGGTCAGGGGCAAGGATGAGGCTTGAGAGTACAAGAGAGGAGGGAGGAAGAGAGAAAAAAGAGGGAAAGAGACAAGAGGAAGAGAGGAATAGTAATTAATCACGTTGCTTCAAATTAGTTCAATATTGGTCTTCTGACTACAAGATACTATGTAATTGGCAGACCCATGGACATGAGTTCACCTGATTATTCCAACTACGTTGTTTCCCAATATTAATCCAGAAACATCTCCAGATCTGTCAAATCGTGTCAACATTAACACATAAACTCAGAGATCCTCTGCTTGAATTACTGTCCCAAACCTGCTACCTCACTGTATCCTCGAATTCATAGCCTCCACTCATGAGTATGAGTGTGTGGGCACACATAGTGTTGTTTCTTAGTCAGTTAACGATCCTTTCTCTGCCTAGCACTTGCTCTTTCTCCTCTCTGTACCTGACCCCACCCCCATCATACTTCCTTACTAGCCCTTAAGATTCAGTGATAGTGTTTTCTCATTTGGCCACTCTTCACTAATATTTTATTTATTTTTCTTTATTCATTTATTCATTTATTTATTTGAGGCTAGGTCTCGCTGTGTTGCCCGGGGAACCGCAGACTCTCGTTGCCCGGGGTACTATGGACTCAAATGATCCCCAGCCTCAGCCTCCTGGGTAGCTGGGGTTACAGGTGCACACCACCGGGCTCAACTATATTTTGAGACTAGGTCTTCTATGTTGCTTTAGGAGGGTCTCGAACCCATGGACTTAGGCGATTCCAAGTCTCGGTCTCCCGTCCTAGGTTTGGGATAAAAGCCACGCACCACCGTGGCTGACACTTCACTAATTTTCTGAGTGGGAGCTAAATAATATAGTTTTTGCTGTTATCCTTTCTGTATACTACTTCCCCCCAACTTTATTGTTATATATTTGACAGAAATTTTATCTACACAAAGTATACAGGTAATTACTTAGTACACATATGCATTATAAAATGCCTACTGATATTAAGTTAATTAGTCATCATCTCCTCACATAGATACCTTTATGTGTGTGTGTATGATAAGAATGCCCAAGATTCACTGTCCTTGAAAACTTGATGTCTACAACACGGAATTAAAACTGCAGTCACCATACTGTACATTAACTCCAAGAACTTATTCATCTTATAACAAAATTTGATCAATATCTACCTACTTACTTTTGCTCCTCCCACTACTCCCTAATAACCTCCATTCCATCTGTTCATGACTTGATGTTTTTTTATTTCACTTATAAATTGTATGGCTTACTATTTTTTTCTCTACCTAGCTTCATGTAATGCTCTTTAAGTTTTACATTGTCTCCAATGACAGGACTGCCTTCTTCTTTATAATTGAACTGTGTTTAAGGTGAGATATAGATATAGCTCACATTTTCTTTATGAATTCATCCATCAGTGAATACTTAGACTGTTTACATATCTTGGCTGTTGTGAGTAATGCTGCAGTGAACATGGAAGTGAAGATAGCGCTGTGAGATAAATGTTTGTTTCCTTCAAAAATGAGGGTGCTGGATGATATGTATATCAAAATTTACCATTTATTGACTTAAAGTAATTGTATCCACTTGCATCTTACCTCAAATGTACATCAGTCCTTCTAAGGCAGGCATCTCATCTTTACCTTTTCATCTAGAAGTTAGCTTAGTACTTACATCAGCTCAGGTAAAAAGAGGTAGTTATAGTATAAACTGAGAATACCAGAAATTGGTTTACAAAATAGAAAAAATACCAGATGGAAGTGGGAATCAAACAAGATATTAGTGGTGAAATCAGTCCACTTGCATTAGAACTGTGGATGTGTGGTTGAAAAAAGCATAGTAGAGATTGATTCTTATCACTGATGGAGTAGAATGAGGATTTAGCTAGAAGTACTTTCATTGTTTCCCATAGCAGCTCTCTTTTCAAGCACAGCTACCTAGAGAATGAGAAAGGCAAATGGGCATCTCTTGGTGGGAATCCCAAAGCTTCATCACAGGGTTTTCCATGGAGTGTGCTCTTTTTCTGATAGAAGAGCAGCTTTGACAGAACTAAGACTCACCCAGTGCTTCTGATATAAAGAGCTCAGTATCTCAGGAAATTGTAAAAGAAACAGTAGGATACAACCAAGTGAGAAAAAAAATTTGCCCTCCATACAAGTGATAAGGGTCTGATAACAAAGATACACAAAAAACTCACACAATTTAACAATAACAAAGTAAAAATGCCAGTTTAAAAAATGGGGAGAACTAAAAAGACACTTCTCCAAAGAGGAAATACAAATGGACAACAGGCACATGAAAAAACGCTCAATGTCACTAGCAATTAGGGAAATTAAAATCAAAACCACGAGATAACCACCCTATACTTACACTGGTAAGAATGGCCCACATCAAAGAAACAGGCAACAAGTGCTGGTCATGGATGTGGAGAGAAAGGAACACTCTTACACTGCTGATGGGAATGTAAACTGGTCCAGCCACTATGGAAAGCTGTGTGGAGGACCCTTAAACTAATGAAAATGGAACTACCATTTGACCCAGCAATTACTCTTATGGGAATCTACCCAAAGGAGAACTCAGTGTGAGTACAAAGGGACACCTGTGCTCATATGTTTATTGCAGCACTATTTATAATTGCAAGAACATGGAAACAACCCAAATGTCCCAAAACAGATGAGTGGATGGAAAAGATGTTGTGTATATACACAATGGAATATTGCTCGTCAATTAAAAATGACAAATCTGATGAATTTATGGTAACATGGATGAACCTAGAAGAAATCATATTAGCAAAAACAAGTCAGAAAGAAAAAGACAGAACACAAATAGTTTCACTAATATATGGGATATAGGAAAAACAAGCAAAAGGCCAGGAGGAAAAGTCCAACAAACTAACAACCAAACTAAAGTACACAACTTGGGGGGTGGGTAGTGGAGGGGATGGGAGGCAGTGATCAGGGAGGGAAGGTGGTGGGTGGTCCCTGAGGAATAAAAAGATATGATATATGTATATATAAAAATTAAAAAACAATAATAATAAAAAAGAAAGACTAGGATCCATTGAGGCTTTCTCCCTCTAGCGGTGGCCATAACAGGGACTATGTTGAGGATATGGTAGCAAGATTGTCATGCAACAAGTATATTCACCTCATCTGTTCTACTTTCTTGTGAAATGAGGCAAGGTGAAAATCACTTGCACTCATTGACTCAAAGTAATTATTCATACTGAATAATGATCCCTACCTGGGTTTTGCAGTATAGAGCTCATTATTCATTCCTGGAGAAATTCAAACTTGAAAGTACAGTAGACTTTGCTATACTCCCAAATTCCCTTCTGTGTGTCTTACCATAATGCATAGGGTTTTTTTTTTGTGTGTGTGTGTGAGATCAGAGAAAAAAACCTATAGGTTTGAGGAAAAATGCAACCTAGCTTCTCATACAATATTGCATTGCTGTTTATTTCATTACAGTTTTTAATGATATATTTCTATATTGAATTTATGAATTTTAAAGTTTTTCTTTTTAAGTTAATAATAATCTTTTTAAAGTTGTGATTGAGTTATGATACTCTTTGCTTCACTACTCTACCCTATAAGTAGCAGAAGATAAAAAAATGGAAGTGACGCAGTGTAACAGTAAGTCTTGTGTAGTGATTTATCTTTATGTAAAAATATTGATTGGAAAAATATATTGGTTTCCTGAATTTTAATTTTTGTGATTCTTCAGTCAACTCATTCTGGTATATCTATGTCAAAGCTACTTATTTATGAAGTTTGAGTCACATATTGTCATCAGTTTGTCATTTATTTTCCTCTTGAAATATCTTAAGATTACTATCATCTTATGCATGTTCATGATATAACTGTATGAACATATGTTAAGGTTAGCATTTTATACAGCTGAATCATTCACTTGGCCAATAAATGGATTTTCCTTTAACTCTCTTTCTGACCCTTGTTCTTTTATCTCTCTTTTGTTACTATACCATGAGTGGACTTCTAATGTCATCACCACAGCAATGAACTACCTAATGTCTATTGGACAGCACTAGGTTGGACAAAGTTTTAGAATGAACAAGTTTACAAACAGCATTGACTGTGGGTGTGTGGACACTAGCTTCCATTGTTTTAACTCCAAAATAATTATATTTCCAACTTGCCTCTTAAGTAAAGATGTTGGTTTGTTGAAATGGCATTATGTTTTCAAATATGCATCATAAAAAATGCATAGTTATAAGTGGGATGATAATGAACTTAAAATATTTTGTATTAATGCCTTATTCCTTATGTAAAAATAAAAAAACTGAAAACCTAGATCTTCTAAAAAAGGGTAAGTACTTGCACATAATCTGTTATCTACAAATGATTTGCATGTAAATATAATCTATATTGTATGGATGTTTTGAGCACTTTTATTTTATCTGTGTACATGTATATTTATAATTATATAAAAATGAAAGCATGTATATGCTTTTTACATGCTATAAAATTTACACAGAACTTGAGTATGAATATTATTGCCAACTTGGGTTATAACATAGTTTTATAGGGACCTAATTAATTTGGTAAATTAGCAGTTGGAATATTTATTGTAGAAAACCAAAATCTCCAGGTTATCAAGGATGTGCAGTGATACAATATATAAGATGTATCCTATAATGACTTTTAAAAGTTGTTTTTATTAAGTTTTATTGTTAATTAATCATAATGCAAGTGTTAAAATTATGCTATAAGAAAATACAAACAATGTTCCTTGTTTTTGTTATGACTTGGCTATTATATAGTCCCTAAGAATGAAATAAAATTTTATAACATTTTTTCTAATTATATTAGAGGACATAAATGAATGCATTTTAGCTTTTAAAAAGTTAAAAAATGTAAAGTCAATACTTTATAGTTATCTCAATTCTAGACTAAATATCTACTTTCATTCATTCTAGTCAGCAAGAAATCTAATGATCTATTAAGCATCTTGCTGAAGATGAGAAACTGTCCAGTGAAAGAGAAAAATAGGAATTTAATTAAATTTCAATTTTTTTATCTAGTAAAATGATCATAATTATGTGTCTATCCTTTTTTCAATATTAAAGATCCAAGGCTTATGAGCAAATGATTAAAGTAATATAAACAAGTTCAGATGGAAAACTGATGCATTAGACTCAGGGTATGAAAACAACTTGATAGTGTGATTGCTATAATGCTATTGCTAATGTTTGAAAATCTGTGGAGAACGGAAATGATTTCCTAGCACTGATGAATAAATGAAAACAAAGGGGTGAAACTATTAAGTCAACCCTACAACAAAACCAATAATATTATGAAACACAACAGTGATCACTAGGAGCCAACCTAGGTTCCCTGGGCACTAAATTAACCCACTAAAAATTAAAACTAAAATACAAAATAAGGCATTAATACAAAATATTTTTTAAATAGATTTTTTAAACAAAATTCCAAATTGGTAAATCAGGTAATTTCCATTTACCCTGTATATCTGTGTTTTGACAAATTTCTCCTGGTATATTTATAAACAGATTATAGGTCCATAATCTAGAGTGTGATTTGACTGAATAATCTTGTCAAAGAAATACTGATTGAGAGTGATACAGGATTCTATCAACCTTGACCATGTTGAGTATTTGGGTAAAATCATGGGAAGCAAACTTTAGATTATATGCATAACACACAGCTAAGAGACCTCTATCTACTGGCAGAATTACAAGACTATATTGAGTGAAAACTACTAGAAGGAATTGTAGTTCTGTGCAGCATGGAAGGCTACGTGCATGTGTGTCTTTATATCACATTTCATTCCAAGAAAAAACTAAAGAAAGAAAAGAATTTAGGATACTTTGTAATTTAAACAGAAAACAATTTAATGAAATTTCATGGTTGGAAAAATTAGTTCTCAAATAACTTTAATGGACCTAATATTAAATCTTCCAAGCTAAGAGACCTAGCTTCAGGTAGAACTTCTACCATTGTCCACAATGATAAAAAATAAGTTTTCCCTGTTGGACCTTAGGTTTTCATTTGTGAAGCAATAATATTTATCATCATACATCAGAAGGTTATTGTATGGATGTATTCATTTTATAAATGGCATTGCTATTCTATCAAATCGTTTCCATGTAAATAAGTAAACTTTCAGTCATTTAAGCAAAGAACTGATAAATAATATTAACATACATTATTAAAAAAAGAATACACTTTTTTGTAGAAGGTTGAAGTGGATGATTTATCATATTTTTGTTACTGTTAATATTCTGTCATTCTGTGATATTCTAAATTTCTACTCTATATTGTTTTTTTTATTTTTTAATTTTTGCTAGCAATCCATTTTGACTTGATTGCTTATGAAGACTTTTACTTAGAAATATGCTTTCTAATCATTTTTCACTGGATTTTAATATTCATATCTCTACTCTCTTCCCACTGGAGAATTTGTAAACATGTAAAGGGAGTAGGACTATGTTTAATTAAGGCCTTTAATCTTTCTATGTAGAACAGTATCAAGACAAATCCGGTCTCAGAACTTTAGCTTCCCAGAGACAGATAAGAATGATCAAATCGAATGGTAATCTCATTCCCTCTACCATCTACCTTCCTACCTTACTTAAACATACATGTTAATATAATTTCTGTAAAACTTCCCCCTATGGTTTATACCCCACTGATGCTCATCTTTAGCTGAAAAATCTTAATGATATTTGAATTTGACAATTATGCAACAAGATTACCTGATCTAATTCACAAATCTTTATATTATTCAACCTCTTAGTCAACATGGCTCAAATTGTTATCTCATTTACTCAGACAAAAAATAGAGTGTGAAACTACTTCCAAATCCATGCCTCCTCTTGGCTTTCCTCTGAATCAGCAACCTTAAAAACCTAGGTCTCAAACTTCTTTAGGTCTGGCTTCTTCTGAATATTGAAAGGAGGCAGTCACCTCCCCACCTATGTGATATAAGAGCTTTCCCACACCACTATTTAGTCTCTGAGCTTCCCCTACTGCCCCCCCCACCCCCGCGGGATGAACTCTACTGGATTAGGAGACTAGGAGTGGTGGGACAGTGGCCATGTATTTTGTTTGCCAGTGGATTAATCTGCTCTCCCCTAATTTCCTAATTTAAGGAAACATTTTGCTTACATCACCTTTTCATATCAAGTACCTTCTCCAGAAATAATGAAACAAATGAACTCCAGTTCCTGATTTTCTGTTCTTAGAATTCAGATAATCTGAAACTAAATATTAGATCAATCAACAAATGGCATCCATTAATCTCTCTAATTAAACTATATTTCCACTTCCTGCCAAATTTAATCTATTTGACAAACTTCAGCGTTTTTCTTTGTTATTTTTATGTTTCCTTATTTTGTAATTTCTTAGAAAAATATTTCATTTACCTGAAAGTTCAACTGTTGAAATTTATAAACAGCTGTTATCAGAGAATGAAACCAGTCTCTTTCCTGTTACTCTGACAGGTACTTAACCAGTTGCCAATTGCTCTATTTATGGTGAAAGAAACATTTGTATGCAACTTTGTCTATGTAACCAGGTGGCTTTTAAGTACATAATATGATATTTGGATAGTAGTTTGCAGAGAGTTCAGAAAGTTCAAGCTACAGATGCAGGTATTTAAAAGTAAAATGGAATGCAGAGACAGGTTAGGTACAAATAGACTAGATCAGGATCTAACGTCAAGGCTTTGGTAAAACACAGATAACCCTATTTCAAAGTGGATTATCTGTGTGTAAAGGTGAAATTATTCCCAAGAAATCTCAGGAACATTTTCAGTGGAAATTCTGTGAATTCAAAAAATGGAGTTTGTTAAAAACTAATGACAAAGGATCCTAAAAACTCAAAAAGTACTAGATACTCAGCATTAATTCCTCAAAAATCTCAGTTTCGTTCAATCCTAAAATCAAAAGAAAGGGTTTAGAAAATCAGATACCAGATCCTAGGTTCTTAGGGAACTACAAAATGACTGCAAAGATTCAAAACTTTGATACTACCTTAATTATTATATATTAGACATTGTATATCTCATGCACAAATGAATACTGTCATACAAAGGTACATAGACTATTATAATAAAAATAGTGCTTTTTTTTTTTTTAAATCATGGTAGTTTTTTTGCTGGGTACTATGTAGTTACAAAGAAGTACATCATTTGATGAGAAAAGAATTCTCTTAATTACATATTTTCTAGACCAAGTAAGGGTAAGCCCAATTAAAAGGTAAGTAGTAGATTGAGATGGTAAAGGCTCAAAGAATGATACAGAGATGGAGTGTCCTCAGAAAATAACTTAAAATATGATTGGAAATACAGGTGCAGAAAAGAAAAGGAACAAATACAAGGAATTTTGAATAAAATATATTTTCAAAATAAGAAGAATTTAGTTAGCTAAATTGAGTTTGAGGGATCATTGAGTGATCAGGTAAGGTAACCCTAGATGAAATTATCAAAAAAAATACATATATAGTGTGCATAATCCTTTACTGGAATTTCAATGTAGATTCAATAAATGTCAATAGTAGATTTAGAATGAAACTGAAGATTTGGAATACTTTACTTGCTTGGGCTACATTGCTTTGTCTCTGACTTTTAATTTATTATTTGGCTTTTATTTTCTATTAAAGACCTACCCCATACTGTATAAATTTCACAAAAATAAGATTCATACTTATTATAATCCCTCAAGAAATTTGTAGAAATGAGAAATTAACTGACAATGGAAGAAGCATACTTCTAGTTGTGGTTCAAATATCTATTCAAAAATCTCTATGGACTGTTGCTTGACTATGGACAATTTCTAATGAAAGTCTTCAGGGTTATAATGAAACCTGAATATGGACAGAAAAAATATAGAAAGGAAGACATTTCAGTAAGGAATAAGGGCACAAGAGAGTAAACCAATCTCAGGCTACCTGCTACCAGAAAAATCTGCTAAGACCTTTGTTTTCAAATAGCTAGGCACACTTCCTTAACTTAAGGCATTTTAGTAGCAATTTCACCCCATTTGTATAGACTATTTTGGCTCATTTTTCTTCACCAAAAGATACAGTTTTACTATTCTGTTAACATGATGACAGCTACAGAGTTCAGACTGAAGATGCAGGGAGGTCACATATATGTTCACATTTTAGATTTGGTTTCCCAGTTCTGCTGAAGCACTTTTAAGTTATTTTGTCATTATTATTATTACCATTATCATCATCATCATTATTATTACTATCATCATCATCATCATCATCATCATCATTATTTAAATTTAGTGAGCTGTCCGTGAACCGTAGAAACCCTTTATTCCCACTGCTATCACTCTGTCTAAACCATTGTATTTTACTCACATCAGTTTTTTCTTGTTTTGAGTTCTGATTTTATGCTAGGAAGTGGGTTGAGTATTGGCAATGGCCAGAGAGTAATGTGAAGCTTATATTTTAACTGTCTACATTTTCAGCAATTTTTTCTGTACATACAAGTTTTTATCAAATGTAACTTTTTCTCTGCTCAATAAACTAAAATGAGCTCTAGTTTATGTCCCACCAGTCTCAATTTCAACACATCATCAGACACTAATATATCTCCTCTATAATAATCCTTTCTTTTCTTCAGTAATGTTTCCTCATATATCACATACATTTCTCTTTCTGTTCATATTAATGTTTGATTTTACTTCAGGATACATGGTTTAATCACCCCCTGTCATTTACCTAAATTCTAGTCACATTATATCCATCCTCCTGTAAAAAAAAAAAAAAACATTCATATTTGCATTATTAATTTATTATTTTCCTTGTATTTGTTTATTTAGAGACATCCCAACACTATGAAACACTTTAGTTCATTTTGCTTTGTGTATTTTAGCTTTGCAAACTCATGCAAGTATCCTAAATTACAGCATCAAGGAAGGTTGCAGATCACAGAAGCACCTTGGTATGGGTAACCTCTCAATCAATGTTTGTAATGACATACTTACTCAAGTATATCACATTGCCTGAATTTTAAATAAGCAGAAAGAAAACAGGGATATTAAATGACTCTCCGAAGGTAAGAAAAAAATAGTTATCAGCAGATCGTGACCTAGATCAGTGCTATTTCCAAAAAACCTTGTCTTCCATTCTCTATATGTTGCTTGGCACATACCTGGATATGTAGCAGATGCTCAATAATTTATTATGATGTAGGTACAGAGTGCAATATATCTGTTATGCGTCCCATTATGTGGATCTTGCAAGGTCAAAGGTATGAAGTGACAATAGGACATCTATTTTTCTCTGATCATAAGTAAATACACAGTGCTGAAACCTGTAGGGTCAATGAAAATACCAAAGGCAAACAGTTCTTTTGAAATTATTTTCATGCTGTTTTGAGTGATAATTACATTTCCAGAGTTGATGACATTACAAAAAAATATGGCTTAGACATCTAGTGTTACCACCAAATCTAAATGCCCAGCCCCCACAGTAGGCAATTTATTTGACTTGGCAAACTACACTTGTCATTTTTTCATTAGTGAAGTTGGCCTCTTATAGATGGCATTTTCAAGAGTAATGCAAATATCTCCTTTCCTATCAATAAAGTTGTGATTTAGAGTATTTAATCTAGTTGAAAGGCAAGAAAAATGGAAGTCTGCATGCAGGATAAATGAAATTATAATAAAATGGCATACTCCCCAAAGTTTTCTTAATATGTAGAGTATTAACCTGGCACTCAGCCTTATTTGCTGCATACGGAGCTCTATCAATCAGTGGAATGGAGAGCATGACTTTTCCGAGATTCTTATTAAGGAATTTGACTTACTAGTTTCTGTACATTTTATTTGGTAAATAACATTATATTTAATCTGCAATATTTTCTCTGTTGTCTTGTTAAATACAGTCACTCTGCAACACATAAAGATGATTTCTGTCCTGTATCTATCCAAGTTCTACTTTCCACTGGTGTATTTCTATACTTGACGTTGTCCATCAATCATCTATAAAATATTCAGCTTACATTAGTAACAGCTTTTTCTGATTTTACCCCCAATAGATAATTGCTCTTCAGAGAAGGTAGGGCTATGGAAAATTAGTAGTGTTTTTCGCTAGCTTATAAATGCTGGAATGAAATTTAAATCTTTCCCTGATGAAATATACACTACTCTGTCTTGGCCTCAAAGTTTGAGTGTGATTAAGTGTTTATTCAGCACTAACAATGTTCAGTCACTTCAAAAAAGCACTGTGTTTATCTAGCATTCTAAAGTTCCAAAGACATGTCACATACTTTGCCTAATTAGTCCTCACTAGACCCTCGTGAAGAAGGAAAGGAAGACATGCACATTATTCTCACCACATACAGACTTTTTAGCAAGATAATTGAAGCCAGTGGTCAGGGTGTACTTATTTTTCTCAACTTTAAATCATCTGCTTTTACCTAGTTCTTTCTCTTCTTAATTTTTAGGAAGTTTTTTTTTTCCTTTTGCCAAATTTTTCCTTTGCTGCAGCATTGTTATCTGTCCATCCCCTTTTCCCTTTATGATTGCATTTAAACTCATGATTATGGGAGATATCACAATAGGGAAAATGGTGATATTAAGATGTTCTCTCTCTCTCTCTCTCTCTCTCTCTCTCTCTCTCTCTCTCTCCCTCTCTGTGTTTCTCTCAAACTCTCTTTCCACCCTCCCCCCCCTTCCTGGTTCTGTGTTCAGTGCAGGCTCTCTGTTCTCATTGAGGCTGTAGCTTCTTTGCTGAATCACTGCTTTGTATTCAGCCAGGGACCATGGAGTATTCCCAGTGTATTTATTTTCTGTTCCTGAGCTGAATGCTGGGTGCTTCTTTGTCCTGATGCTTTCTGCAAAAGGAGTTTAGGAGGTGGGGGATGGAGGACAAAAAAGAGGAGGAGGAGGAATGCCAATAAAGCTTTCTCTATCCTCCAGAGGAATGTGTGCAAACGTCTTTAACATTGCTTCACTCAATGTTCTCCTCTCTGCTGCCCTTGCTCTTAATTGGATCTAGACCCTAGAGAAAATCGCTTTGTTAATGGGATGGTTAAAGAAAAAGAGAGGTGGAAGTTGACTGTGCTCAGTTCTGGCAACTTGTCCTCTTTGGGGATAAAAGTGTCAGATGCCTAATCTAGGGAGGGATTCCGCTGGCTGTCCTGATATAAGGAAATACCACTCCCCTTTTTCCTTGATCATGAGGAAACACCATTTCTCTTCTGCTGCATTTTTCCCTCTGAAAACGGAAGATTTTTTTTTGTGTTTGTATCCTAAAAATACACAAATCTAATTTGCATAGAAAATATGGGTCATTCATTTACTCAGCCATTCATCAATCCATTCATTTATTTATTCATATATTTGACAGATTTGTTGACCATGCCTTTGTACCAGGCTCTGTCTTAAGCGGTGAGAATAAAATGGCAAATGAGAAGAATAAAGTACCTGCCCTCATGGAACTAATTGAAGAGAAAGATAGTAAACATGTACACCAGTGGGGTTACGTTAAATGTAATTGAAAATCAATACCATATAATAATGTAAACTAGGATGGGGGGACACTTTTGATAAAGTTTTCATAGAAGGCCTTTTTAATGGAAGATATTAAAACAGATATAAAAGCTACTATGTGAGTTTCTTGGCACGATTTCTTTTTAGCAGTTTTAATAGGGTAGAACTTAAATGCAGTAACATTTATTGATATAAAGGATTCAGTCCACTTTTCATTAGTATATACGGTAATTCAGCTGTCACCACAATCTAGATTTAGGATGTTTCCCATCTTCCAAAGCACTCTGGTGCCCATTTCAGTCAATGCTCACTCCCACCTTAAGTTGTTAGCAGTCATCAGTCTACTTTTTATTTCTGTGTATTTGGACATCTTGTATAAATGGAATCATATAATATATGGTGGTTTGTATCTGACTTACATATTGTAATGTTCATTATATCCGTGCAGATATTAGCATGTATACATAAGTTGCTTTTTTATGACAGAATAACATTCCATTATTTGTGTATACAATGCTCTGTTTTGCTCATTTATCAGTTGATGAATACTCGAGGATATTATGAACAATGTTGTTAACAACATTTGTGAACCCTTCTATGTATGAACATACATTTTCTTTTCTTTTTTTTTTTTT